>CM031239.1:245365984-245535984 GCA_018340775.1 Taxus wallichiana var. yunnanensis | reverse complement strand
TGTTTATGATATTATCTTATTTATCTTAGTCCTCTTATTAATATTTAATTTTTATTAAATCACATGTTCATTATTCTTGAAATTGTTATGGATCTTTCGTAATTTGATCCTCTTCATTGATACCCTAATGTGATTGTAACACCTTGTTAAACCGTAATAACTAGATGGATTTATGGGGGCATAAAATATCTTAAGATTTTGTAAAGTCTTGAAAACTATCCACAAAGCATATTGTATCTCAAAAAGTAGTACAATGTAATATAATTTCTCTAACCCTTATTAATTTAAATGCTTTAATCAATGCAACAAGTAAATAATACATGTTTTCTCTTGTAGACACCCATAATTACACCCAAGTAATTTAAATACTTAAATTGCGCTAATTATCCCCTTTCTCGTAAAATGACAACATATCGTCAAAGCGCTCATATTCCCTCTTGTTGTTGTTAATTAGTTACAATACACTAATTGATTAAGTTGCATATCCATCTAACAACCTAATTAACAACCTTCCATTAATTATTCACCCCTTCTATCTAGACTAATTAATTAGCCTTTCACTTCATTTAACTAGTAAATCAATATTTAATTGATTTAATCCCCTCCTAATAGCCTAAATCGTACTAATATTCCTCTAATTAGCTTCTATAAGCTTACATCTACTGTTAGTTAATCACCTTTGATTAATTAAACCCCCAACTCCCATGACTTTAAGCATAAATTAAACCATTCTAAAGTAAGGTTACCTTTAATAAAGAAACCTTATCCATTCCTAAGCATGTTTTACCTTTATCGCACATGTAAAGGGATGAAGTGTTTCCTTTATCCATTGGGCTATATAAAGAGCCCTCCTTCTACCTTTATACCTACACCTAAAACTTCTTAAGAGAGCAAATGCAAAGCATATAGCAAAGAGACTAAGATATTGCATTTTGTCTTCTTGAGAGGTCACCATTGTTAAGAGCTAAGCTTCCTAATCTTGCATTATTTAAGGATCAAACAAGCAATTTTTGATTGTCATTGGAGCTAATTAGGTCCATTCATTCTTGTTGGCAATCTAGAAGAGTATAGATTTTAAATAGCATGCTAGTTTTGATCTTATGTATTTCAAAGTTATGATGTTAATTTAGATCTTGTTTAGCTCTTTATCTTGATGGTTATTATGCTTTGTTTTAGCTAGATTATAGAAATATTTTAGGTGGTAGTTCTTTCTCCATTTGATTGGGCATTGAGAAAAGTACACATGCACACATTTGGCACACCGGTGGGACTAAAGCTCAAAAAGTACTTTTAGATTAGATTAGGATAAACATGCTTTAGGATTAGTTAAGCTAGGATTAGGCTATTTAAAATTGATTAGCAATTGAGTAGAGACACCTAATGAGAAAATGGGGATATATAAAGATTCATTCCCTAACCATGATAAGTCGAGAAGTCAAAGTCGGATCGGGGAGAGTCATCCCAAGGTTATAAATCGGTGAATTACTTGTACACCAAAAAAAAAAAAACAATCATTATGATTCACTTATTAGATGTATTCACTCTCCTACCGATCATGTCAACACTATCCAAATCAAGGGAAAGGACTGCATTTTGGTAACAAGGCATGCCCACTTCATGATTCCTAAACCTTCTCTCACAACCCCACAAACTAGTAAATATAACCTTTTAGAAAAACATGAGAAGACATCTCTGCTAAGATTTCAATCTTAGATCTTCTTAAGATATCCAATATGCATAAAGACATTCTATACCAAACTCTTGGGGGTTGGGAGTGCCATTAGAGGTCAACCCTACACACCTTCAAGAGACAAAGTGGCAAATATCATACCAAACAAACATATTGCCTTCAATCATAGGGAGATCCCTACTAAGAATCCCAGATAATATTCCTTTATATGTGGAGGTAGTTGTCACCTGCAGGAAGATCAAATGGGTGCTTGTGGATAACAGATCAGGGTTGAACATTTACACACTCAAGTTGGTTAAACAGTTAGGACATACTGAGGCAGATCTTGAGTCAAATATCATCACCATCACCGCATACGACAACATGGAAAGGGAGTCAATGGGCATAATCACATTACCCATGGAGGTGGGTCCCACTTTTCATCGACAAAGTTTCATGTCCGGACTTGGAACTTCCATATATTATGCTTACGGGCTGACCATGGATTTATGTCATGTAGGCCATGCCATCAACATTTCATCAATGCATTAAGTTGAAGCATGAGGAACACACCATTACAATACAAGGAGATTCAGAGCCCTTTACTTATTGTAGAGATCTTAATATATTTACACGAAAGGGTACATACGCATGTCCCTCCACTGATATAGTTGTCCCTCTCCAATCTGAGGCCATGGAATCTTAGGTGGATTCGGATTCTCTTAGTTCTTATGTTCATGGTGCATCTACTTCAACATCTCCTTTTGATTCCTGGGAGATAAAAATTATTGAATATGGCTATGGAGAATATAATGTACAACAAGCACTCTTGGTTTCATACCTCTCATTATCACCCAAGACTAGAGGTCGACCAAACTACCACTTCAGAAGACCTAAAAATGAACACACTATTAGGTCATTCTTACCGGAGGCTTGTTAGGTGAGGAAAAATTACTTGATCCACCTACAACTTGGGTCCTAGAGGATACTCATCCATCCTATTATCAAACCCCAAAATACAATAAATCCAACAAAATGATGTACTCCATGGGCTACAAGGGCCTAGGATGTGGTAGAAATGAACAAGGACAGAGGGAGCCAGTGCCTCGCGCATTCCAAAATAGAAAGATACGGCATTGGGATTCACCCTTATGGAGCACACCCCAATGATTAGGATGTTACTTGTTCGAATGTGAGGATAGCTCTGACTATCTAGACAGTGATACAGATTCCCATTATAGCCAATATGAGGATCTGGCCTCCACAAACCTTTTCATGAACAATGTTGTCCTAACCATAACCCCCATAGAACCAACCCTTGACCTTGTATACCCTTCCCTTATTGAATGGGACCAACAATGTCACATGTCGCTAGATTTATTTGAGAATGACGAGGCTATCATGTAGTTCATGGGCATAAGGGATACAATTCCCATTGGAGATCACAAGAAGGGTTTCTTTATTGACTTAGATACATGTGCCTACTTTGGCGAGGAGGCTGAGCTTCATGGTCAGCAAAACTTAAAGAAAAGTGAGGGAAATTGTTCCAACGTAAAGCCTCGTAAAAATAAAGTTCCAAGTCACATAGTGAAAACCTCTTTGAGGCACTAGCTGACAAACAAATAGAAAAATCAAAGGAAAACGAAGTGAACATGCCAAGGATGAAAATATCGTGGAGACATCCTTGGATGAATATCTCAACCTTTCTCCCGATCCTACGCATATGGAGGACTTTTCCAAATTACTAGTCGAAGAAACCATTGATGTGAATATTAGTACAAAAGAAGATCCCAAGATAGTAAAATTGGGAGCATCACTTTGCTAGAGAAAAAAGACATTCACTATGTTCGCAAGAGTTTATAGACTTGTTTGCATGGTCTTACAAATACATGCACGACTTAGATCCAATTTGGTCATGCACAACCTAGTTGTGCACATAGATGCTAAGCCTATCAAGCGAAACTCCAAAATATGCACCCAAGAGTGACCTTCTTGGTTAAACAAGAGTTGGAAAGATTGCTTACAATAGGATCTATCTCGACCTATTAATTATTCTGAATGGATATCAAACATTGTTCCTATCTAGAAAAATCCTATTGGTATCTGAATCTGCATGGATTTTAGGGAAATTAATAAGGCTTGCCCTAAAGATGATTTTCCGGTGCCAAATATTGACATAATTTTCGACTCAATAGCAGGGTACAAAATTCTATCTCTCATGGATGGTTTTCTAGGATACAACCAAATCAAGATAGCTGAAGAAGACCAGCACAAAATAGCTTTTACGACTCCTTGGGGCACCTTCTATTATCAGGTGATTCCATTTGGCCTCAAAATGCAGGAGCTACTTATCAGTGGGAAATGACAGTAATTTTTCATGATATGATTCATGATATCATGGAGGACTACGTGGATGACATCCTTGGAAAGTCTAAAACAAGAGAGGATCACCCTGTCATTTTGTGGCGTATATTTGAATGCCTATGAGAATACAAAGTCAGGCTAAATCTAAAGAAGTGTGTCTTTGGTGTGCTATCAGGGAAACTGTTGGGCTTCATTGTATCAAGACAAGGTATTGAGGTAGACCTTGCTAAAGTGTCTGCTATTACTGAAATGCCTCCACCTAAGAATATCAAGAAACTACGTAGCTTATAGGGGAAAATTCAAGCCATTCATCATTTCATCTCCTAGCTTGCAGATAAGTGTCACTCATTCACCCACTTGCTTAAAAAATATGTCACTTTCATCTGGGGACCTGAGCAATAGCAAGCCTTTTCTTTTCTTAAACAATACTTGGCTAATCCGCCTGTCCTCATGCCGCCAAATCTTGGAGAACCACTCTTGCTCTATATTTCTACTACGTAATTTTCTATTGGTGTGCTACACACCCAATACAACCTTGGTCATAAGGAAAAAGTGATTTATTATCTCAGTCACACCCTCATTGCCTATGCACTCAATTATCCTCAAATTGAAAAATATTGCTTGTCTATTGTTTTTACTTTTCAAAAACTTCGCCATTACCTATTGAATACTAAAACCAAGCTAATATCCAAGGTTGACCCACTCAAGTACTTACTGTCTAAACCCACCCTCACAGGTAGAATGGATAATTGGATCATTGTACTTAGTGAGTTTGACATAGAATTTGTATATCGAAAAATGTTAAAGGACAAGTACTTGTTGACCATTCATGCAGAAGCACCTTTACAAGTTATTGAACCTTTGAACTGGATATGTCGGATGCCTCCTTTCTCTACATCAAATAATCTGTCATGTGGCAGATACATTTTGATGGGTCCTTTATGTTTCATGGTTCAGGTGCAGGGGTAGTCCTTATTACTCCTTCTAGCAATCCTATACCGCATGATTTTTGCCTGGGCTTCCCTTACACAAACAAAATTGTGGAGTATGAGGCACTTATTGTAGGAACGAAGCTAGCTATCAAGTGGAATATTCATCATGTCAAGGTTGTGGGTGATTCATAGTTAATTATGAAATAGGTTAATGATGAATATAAATTTAAGGATGACAAGCTCATACCTTATAAAAAGCTATTAGAAACTCTAAAGGAGTACTTTGTGCGCATTACATTTGAAAAAATCCCAAGAGCACAGAATAGATCGGTAGATGCCATGGTGACAGTGGGTTCTATGCTTCATATTCCACCAAGGAATAATGGCATGCCTTTCTTTGTAGAAAATTTATGTCGGCCCGCGTATGACATGCCAGAATCTTACTTGGCCTATGATGTTATTGGTCCTAATTCCCCATGGTACGAGCCCATATTTACCTATCTTAAGAACAACACATTCCCTCTTGATATCTCCTATTCTAAAAAGCAAATCTGATTCACCAAATAGCCCATTACACCCTTTTAGGAGGTACACTTTATCATCGTGGCTACAATGGGAATCTGTTACGTTGTCTAGATGTGACGAAGTCAATCCAAGAAATCAAAGAAGTACATGAAGGGGTGTGTGGAGCACATAAAAACAGAATGGTCTTAGCTAAGAAATTGTTAAGAGTAGGCTACTATTGGCCTACCATGGAAACTGATTGTTGCAATTATGTCAAGAAATGTGTACTTTGCCAAAAGTATGGAAACTTCACTCATGCTCCATCACAACCATTGCAACCTATCACTACCCCATGGCCATTCTCTAAGTGAGAACTTGACTTGATACGAAAACTTACTCCTACCTCATCCGATGGTCATACACATATCATCACGGCTACGAAATACTTTGCAAAATGGGTAGATTATGCCCCTTTAACCTATGTAAAGAAGAGCCCAAATTTCTAAATTTATCATGAATCATATCATTTGTCGATATGGCATTTCCGCAGCCATCGTTATAGATAATGGGAATTCATTCAAGAATGAAATTATAAAAGGTCTTTATCAATGGTTCCAAATCAGGTTAAAATGGTCCCACACCATATTACCCTCAAGGTAATGGATAGGCTGAAGCCAAAAACAAGACTTTGGTAAGGATAATGGAGAAGATGGTCAACAAAACATGTCATAATTGGCACTTACAAATCCATCCAGCCCTCTGGGCTTACAAAACCTCCATTCACACTCCTATGGATGCAACACCATATTCTCTAGTATTTGGGATAGAATCTACCATCCCACTAGAAATTGAACTTCCTTCCTTGAGAATCTCTCTCAGGGACTATTTAGATAAGGATGAGGATTATCGAGTGGCAAGATTGGATGAATTGGAGCTCCTAGATGAGAGGCGCATTCGTGCTCTTAATCACCTAAAATTGTATCAAAATAGAGTCTCCAGAAACTACAACAAGATAATCATCCCTCGTAAATTTGAGGTTAGTGATTTAGTCATGAAGGAGAACCAGTTTAATACCAAAGCGGAATGTGAAAAGACGGGTAAGTTCAAACCACATTGGTCGGGACCCTATGTTATAGTCACCAAGTATGGAACAAGGGCATACAAACTTGTTCACCCCAATGGTGATGAGCTCCATGAGCCCATGAATTCCATACATATTAAATGGTTCTATGCTTAAACATGGCGCCAAAAAGTCAAAAAATCCAAAAAAGGAAAAAAAATCAAAAAATGGTAAAAGGATCAAAAATACAAAAAAGAGAAAAAGAGAAAAAGAAAAAGAGAAAATAGGTCATGCACAAGTGAAAACCACACAATTATGGAACTTTGGACAAGTCCTTGGGTGAAAACTAGTTTTCAGCGCCTTAGAAAGATTCGTTGTTCATAGGCATCTTGCATCTGGAGGGTAGTTTTTACTTGGCCTAGCCCTAGTCCTACCTTCGTGATTCCCTGTGAGCCCCATCTTATCTAGCCTTGATCTGGCTTTGTCTTCTTTTATTCATCTATGAGGGGTATGGTTTTTCACTATTTCCCATCTTACGTTGGGGGCAATTCAACAATTTCACCTTCTTGTTCATAGGCATGTGGCTTATGCCCTTGTATATTCCCCATCTAACGCTGGGGGCATCCACGCTTTCTTGGTTACCTATGCATAGCTCTGGAAAACCATTAGAAAACAACACAAAAACAATAGAAAATTGTTTCACAAAAACCTAAACAATAGAAAATTGTTTCTCAAAAACAATACTGCAAAAACATTCAAAAACGTCAAGAAAAACAAAAACAATAGAAAATCATTTTGCATAAGCCTAAACAATAGAAAATTGTTTCAAAACACCAAAAACAATAGAAAATTGTTGCATGAAAACAAATCTTACAAAAACATTTACTTACATTTACTTGCATTGTCTTGTTTCTTGCTTTGCTTGTTGCTTGTATAGTTGTTTTGTGTTTTTGCTTTTTGGGTTGTTTGTTGCTTGGGCATACTTTGTTAGGATTCATCTTTTCTTTCTTAGATTAGATTTATTCTTTCTTGTGCATATGCATCATGGTGTATTGTGTTAATTCATTGTGTTCTTTGTTAGCATTTGATTGTGTTTATTGCATGTACATTGTTTTGTTATCATAACATCATATTACCATCATTATCATCACATCTAAAATCATCTATACATCATATATCAGGAAAAATCTAAGTATACATCATACATGAATGCTAAGCTAATCATCACATATCGTATCATCAAATGGGGGAAAGAGGGATTGCAAATATCAAAATCTATCCCCCGCACCCTTATCATCATATCATCTTGTCCATATACATCTACAGTAACACATGAGAAATGCATTTGATATCATCTAAGGATCTATCATCTAACATCCATAGCACATGTATACATCAAACATCAAGATAACATACATGCAAGTACAAAATTAGACAACATCATAACACATCCATAAGTGCTGAATCAAAACAAACAACATGTAATAAGATTCAACATAGAGTAATTTATGATAAAGGGTATTTTATGTCATAGAATTATGCCCACTCGTGTCACATGCATCAGGAAACAAAACAATAAAGTACATCATCTCATAAACACGTGTATCTGAGCCCAAAAAGTAATCCTCTATATACATGTGTGTCATATACATCTATATCAACAAAAATGGATATACATCAGTACTCTATATCAAAAATTCCTTCAGCTGAGGCGTACAAAGATGATACATCAAAATTTCCACATATCTATACAAGTATAAACTGTCCAGATCGGTACTCAAAATGATACATCATAGATACAATGTGCCATCAAAAGGGGCATGCATCAGAAAGAATCAAGCCTTCATCACGAGGCATCATCAAAATACAAGTATACAAAGCTATACATCAAAATCATCCTTCATAAGAGGCATGTATACAAATAATTTGTACAACAAAAATATGGAGCTCAACCACAGCTCTCACCCTCGCTGGGGCTCCCTAGATATGTCACCTGGGTGATGAAACAACAATGGCCGAGACGACCCGATCCATCCGGCTGCTCTGGTATAGGTGCCTCACCGATCTTGTCAATGGCCTAATCTTTGTGGACCGAGAGCCTGTCATGCTCAACCCTGACTATCAAGGCAATACCACTCATTGCCTTAGAGGAACTACCATATAATAGGTAGTCCTGTAAAATAAATCCTCGCCACCAAGCCTCATGGCATCATGTATCAAGTCAAGCATCTCCAGAGGCGAGGGCTACCTAAAGGGAAACATCATGCTCACCTGTCACTCTACCTAAATCAGCATCGCCTGTCTCACAGAGGTAGCCTCTCGATCTCTCTCAGCAATCACAGTCTATAACTCAGCTCGTGCCTGATCCCTCTGTGCAAGAAGGCCCTGTGATCATGTATATACATGATCTCTCTACGTAATGACCATCCACACCTGCGACTAGGACTGGTGTAGGAGACTCAGTATCTGGGCCCCTTGTGCCGCTATCTCTCGAATCTGACTCCGTCATGCCACTCTGTCATCTCTGGGCCAGCCTGGGCCTGATTCTAAGTCTCGATCTTAAATTAATGTGACAATGGGAGACCAAGCCTCATCACGCTCTATTTTCACGGTCACACACCAACCTTGGGCCTCATCTCTCTCGGCTCTCATTGTATCTCTCTTAGCTAGGGCATGTTGTAACCGTTGTTGTATTGTGGCTATCTATGCCATCAAAACTGGTCCCCGGGTGCTCTGGATGACTAGACCTACTCTAGGACCCTCACTCTAGGTGGTTGAACTAGTTTCGTATGGACCCTATGGCCTCGGTCCCTATGCCTGTGCAACACCCTACCCATCATGAGGAATGCCATCAAAAGGATCCTCTAGATCCAGCCCCATTACTCTTGCTCTATGCTCTGAACCATGTCATATCTCTATAGGTGGATGAGCACTTACTTCCCATGCCTCCTCCATAATGGTGAGGTATTGGGGTAACACAATGACATACCAAGCTGCATAATATGTTTTGGTCCTCGGATCCCAAACCTATCATTTCGGGTCCCATGCTTGTGGGATCACCTGTGTAAAACTCACCCTAGCTTGGGCCACCGGTATGCAAGGCCCCATGGTTAGCCTCTTTAAATCTCTGTGTGCATGCTAAATGTCTAGTTGTGGGACCCCCGTAATCGCCAAGCCGCCACCGGTACCTATCTACTCGATACAACTCAATAATGTAGTTGTGGTTTCCAATTATAAAATTCTCTACTAAGCACACACTGAGCTCTATAGCATCCTCTAGCCACATGAAATGTCTGTAAGGCTGTCAGATAACATCTATCGCTGGTAGCTCATCGAACTCTTGCCTATATCTAAATAGGTGTAGAGGTTTCTGTGTACATCACCACCTACTACCACCCATGCCATGTAAGATGGCTCCTCTGGGTCTCAGACACGTAAAGTGCCCACAGGGCATCCGATGGCAATGTGGTCCCATGACCATATATGTAGTAAAGAGGCTAGACCCATGGTCTTCTGACTGTGGTATGTGATCAAATGTAAATCCCAGTATAAGTGGGCCAGTATGCACTTGTCCCCAATAGTATCTCTCGCCACTGAAAATGCCATGAACTAAAGGTAACAGTCCTCTCGAGAATGACGTACTGTCTTATCAGTGAGTAAAACCCACTGATAAGAGACATAATATAGAGAGGCCCCCGATGCAATGTGGGGTCAGAGATGCACTCGTAAGGCTATAGTCATCCCATCATGCGGAATATCATCTACGTCAAAAAGGTCACTGCAAGCTGCTCTAATCAGCCCAACATCTATGTTGTACTCAATCAAGGTGCTTATGATCGGAACGGGATCCACCACACATCCTCAAGGGTCACAGTCATCTCCCCTATGGGCAATCTGAAACACTGACTCTCGTTATGCCATCGCTCGGCTAGTGCAGTCAGTAGGCCATGATCCAAAGTGTAATAGAAGGCATCCAAGACACAGGCCGAGCCCCACCACCTCAAGAAGTATTGACATGGCTCACGGTCTATCTAGCGCATGCTCCTCTAGCTCGCTTATCCAGGGAGTGGCACTCCCACATCTATAAAACTAGAAATCATCTCTGTAGAATAACAAATCACTCGTCAGTTACTAACATTTCTTCTAAAAAATTATCTATCATTTTAAGGTTAACCTGAACATCCTAAAAAATCTTCTAAGTGTCATCTTTTTGAAAATTTCCTATCTTTTCTCTACTAGTCTGGGACGCTGCGCACACTTTTAGGCATGTTCACATGCACGCATCTATCTTCGATGCTTTTTCCCTCATTCTCGCATCTATGCACCTTTTTTGGCATGTGTGCCACACATTTGGTGCCTGTGTTTACGCGTATGTACCCCTAGGTGTGTGTACCCCCTTTTAGTGTATGTGCCATGTTTTTCACATGTGCACCACATTTTGGGTATGTGCATGTGTGTGCACATGTTTTGTGTGTGTATGTGCATGTGCGCATGGGTGTGTACACCTCATGCCTGCGCGTGCATGAGTGTATATTGTGGTGCGGATGCCCCCAAAGGGATGCTTGCGCCCCCAAAACGACACTGTACCTACGCGCATGTGCGCCGATGTGACTTTCTAGGGCTAAAAGAAAAATTTAAAGCATTAATGACAACAATTAATGACCAAAGGTTCGATACTCACGAAGGGCCGCCGTCGTGCGTGCCATCGATACCCTTAGACTCTAACTACGCGCCTCACTCGATCTCGTGCGATCACCATTGTCCTCGTCACTATCAGAGCCTCACAGTAAAAAATTCTAAATGGCTTGGTTAAAATGAATTGGTCGCGATGTTTTTACCCCCTGTGGGGTATATTAACACATTTTTCACTGTGAGGGGCCCTGGAGAGGCCCGTTTTATCACCGTTTTCTCCTCTATTCACCGTGGAATAATTATTTTTATTAAATAATTATTTTTCAGTATATTGGGGCATTTTTTTGGTCTTATACCCCTTTCCTCTCCCTCAAACAATTTTATTGCTCCTAGGTGATTTTTCTTCTTATCCACACTCTCGTAAATAATGATTTTACAAAATTATTATTTTTTTAATTAATTTTTCCACTAATGAAGGACATTTTTTTCACTTTTTTTCTTTTTTCTTCCACCTAGGGCACTTTTTGTTGCACCTAGACCCTTCATTATCTTTCTTCTATTTTCTTCACTGCTCCCCATAATTTAGACAATGAGAAAAGTAAAAACAATATATATGTCAAAAATCCAAAAACAGGAAAAATTTTCACAAAATCCTAAAAAGTAAAAACCTACAAAAATGGTAACTTGCTTGTTATGGCTGAAACTCGTGTCTTGCACATGGTATCCTCTTCATATCCTACTTGGTTTTTTTCACATCTTTCCTAATTAATATGACTCATGGATCACCGAATTCAAAACCATTCACAAAGCTACCACTTGCTTCATCTCGTACTCTAGGTCATGTTTTGTCGCTTTGGTGTTGTTTCGTTATGCACAACACTTTTCGGGACCCGTGTCCATTATCATTTCCCCTTAAATGTATCCTTACTCGGGGCATCATTTTTAACCCTTGTCATCAATCACGAACTTGTGGATCTCTTCAAAGACGATAAGCAAAACATTTGTACAACTATCTTGACCGTTGTTAGGGTTGGGTATGTGCGTTTGTACTTATTTTCCATGTTAGATGAGCTTGTTTCTTTCTCATATTGCATTGCATTGTTGTATGATGTGTGGAGTTGGTATTTTCAGCAATGGACAATTGTTCGTAGTATGGATTTTCATGTCATTCTACCTTTTGTCGTATGCTTATATTTTTCAGAAGGACCGATGACGTAGCTCCTATGGTAATATGATGACATCAAAAGTGTTCCAATACACCATAGCTAGATGCTCAGCTCTTCTCTCCCCTCTTCTATGCTTCTTCTACACCACCTTCTCACCCCTAATCTTCTATCTCACCGGGGCATCCTGCCCCTTCCCATTCTTCTATCTATCTCTCACTTTTTTCAATCATCGATCGTCTTCTTTCATCACCCCATCGACACTCGAGGGGGCATCTCTCCCTCCTACTAATTTTTCTTTTATCCCTTCAAAATTTTCTTCTATCTACTATCTTTGAAGTGGCATTACTTACGCCACCCCAAAGAGGGGCAAATGTAGACACCCATAATTATGCCCAAGCAATTTAAATACTTAAATTGCGCTAATTATCCCCTTTCTCGTAAAACGACGACATATCATCAAAAGCGCTCATATTCCCTCTTGTTTTCATTAATTAATTACAATACGCTAATTGATTAAGTTGCCTATCTAGCTAACAACCTAATTAACGACCTTCCATTAATTATTTACCCCTTCTATCTAGACTAATTAATTATTATTAATTAATTATCCTTTCACTTCATTTAACTAGTAAATCAATATTTAATTGATTTAATCCCCTCCTAATAGCCTAAATCGTATTTAATATTCCTCTAATTAGCTTCTATAAGCATCTACCTATTAGCTAATCACCTTTGATTAATTAAAACCCCCAACTCCCATGACTTGCTAAGCATAAATTAAACCATTCTAAAGTAAGGTTACCTTTAATAAAGCAACCTTATCCATTCTTAATCATGTTTTATCTTTATCCCACATGTAAATGGATGAAGTGTTTCCTTTATCCATTGGGCTATATAAGGAGCCCTCCTTCTTCTACCTTTATACCTACACCTAAACTTCTTAAGAGAGCAAATGCAAAGCATATAGAAAGAGACTAAGAGCTTGCATTTTGTCTTCTTGAGAGGTCACCATTGTTAAGAGCTAAGCTTCCTATTCTTGCATTCTTTAAGGATCAAACAAGCAATTTTTGATTGCCATTGGAGCTAAATAGGTCCATTCATTCTTGTTGGCAATCTAGGAGAGTAGAGATTTTAAATAGCATGCTAGTTTTGATCTTATGTATTTCAAAGTTATGATGTTAATTTAGATCTTGTTTAGCTCTTTATCTTGATGGTGCTTATGCTTTGTTTTAGCTAGATTGTAGAACTATTTTAGGTGGTAGTTCTTGCTCCATTTGATTTAGCATTAAGCAAAGTACACATGCGAGACATCTCTAAATGCTTGTAATTTTCTTTATGTGTATGGATAAACTTGATATATACAAATTCCTTACTTTAAAACTTCCTTGTTTGTATCTTTGATTGTCTCTATCATTTTCCTAAATCCATTAGTGTAATTATGTATTTATAGAATTTGTGAATTAAAAAATAGGACCCTATCAATGCAATATTGCAATATAATGAGTAGGAAAATATAACAAAAAGGGACTAAAATCCTCGACAACCTAAAATAACGGTCAAAATTCTTGCAAAAAGGAGTTATAAATCTTAATGTGGATTAGTCATTGACCAAAAACATCCTACATTTTTTAATAAAAATTCAAAAACCCAATAAATTAGGTGAAAAGATAGAAACATTGGGAGAGAAAATTATAAGAATAAAGAGGAAATTAATGAGGATGAAAACATGAAAATGAAAAGAGAAGAATAAAGGGGGACATGTCAGAAGTCGAATATAAACACAAAACATATAATAACAAAATTTGAACCTTAATCAATAATTGATAAGCACCAAATGTATACACCATATGTTTTACATTTGTTAACCTTTTCTTTTGCATAGGGATTGTTGATGCATTCTTCTCCCGAGTGGGTGACTCGATGGGCATGTTGGGATTGGGGTATGATCAAACTTTTTCATGTGTCCTAGACCACAAAATTTGAGAGATGATACTATTAACCTTAGTTACACTATACATGCCTTTTGTTTCCCTTTGTTCACACATTATACTGATTATGTCTACTTGTCCCATTATGTCCACTTGTTTCCTATTTTTACATGTTATTATACCCAACTTTTGTCACTTTATATCTTTTTCATTTACCTCCATTCACTTTATGTCCTCTACTCCTCAAGATTTCAATCCATGATAGGGCTCCCCCAAGGTTTATGCCATTTCCCATGGGTGATGAAATCTATTTTGGATTTTCCATATCCAACACCATCATCCATGGATGATCTTGTTGAGTATATATGCCTCCATGTTTTCATAGTATTTTAACCAACTAAAAATCATTTTAAAAAACCTATACTTACTTTTGTTTACACTTCTTCGCACTTATTAATTGACTTTGGATTCTTTGAGCTTATCTATTTTGCATTTGGGTCATCATAGTGAGTTAGGGATGGAGGTCTTATTTTTATTTTTCCCCTTCTCCACCCATAGTGATTCTCTCAGTGTTGTTTTCTTTGGGGAGGATTATGCATCGAGGTCGCATACACACACTACAAGTATGTTTAACCCTCTTTAGTCTTCCATTTTATATGTATGTGTTTGTGATTATTGGGAATTCATTTTAATATATTATATTAGATGTAGGTTTGTTTTGATCTATTTCTTTTTATTATTATTACTATGACCCTTTTTTTATCCACCCCTTGGTTATCTATCTTTTATTTTAGAACCCTAGTAGAATAACTATCTTTATCTTAGTTATAGGCCTTGAAAACCTATAACTATCTTAGGGATAGGGCTACTATTCTCTATATTTATAAATTTAGCACTCCTTGAGCACCTTTGTATTTGCACATTATGGTCTGTCTTAGATTGGATCCCGTATTTTAGAACCAAATTGGGAAGCTCTCTTTTACCTATCATACACTGGTGAATCTAACGTAAATCTTACTTTACCTCAAACTCGAAAGTCGATTTGTTCCCATTTATTTTTCCTACTCTTCCAAGCAGCTTTAGCCCCTATGTAGAACCTAGTTACATGGTCAATTTGGTTTGGAGTATCATTTCCTTGTCCCGACATCATCATCCCTCACATAATTATATGTACAATATAATTAAACACAAAGTTATACCATTCCTAGACATCATTGGCCCATATGCTCATGTGCATGGCGATCCCATTGGTATCCCAAGTTTAATTCTCTAAAAACAATTTTTTTCATCCCTCATCATGTCTCCTCTCAAGATAATATTGGCTAATATGAATCCCTTTAGGTTCCCCTAGGTTACTCATTCATTCCCTCATCTTATTTGGGTAGCTTCCATTTCTATGGAACTCCTCCTTTTTTGTTGTATAGATCGACACCATTATTCATCCTATTGTTCCAAGGAAAATATTTATTGAACCTTGTCCTCTCCTAGATGATGCCACTACCCCTATGTACTAGCACAAGTAATCCCATCAAACAATAATCCCATAGTTGAATGTAATTTAGTATAAATTATAGTTATTGACCTTGGGGAAGTTATTAACAATTTTAAGAACAAAATCTATACACCCAATAAATAGAGAAAAATGGTCAAGGTCTCTCAAGGTATGATTCCTATGGAAGAAACAACTCTAAAACCTCACTCTAAGCTTATATATCAAAGCAAGCCTCCACGAAATTAGGGAAACCCCTCAGCAATCCCAAAAAAATCATGTACAAAATAGTAATACCATGTCTTCTTCCTCTTATGTCCCTAATCCACTACTTGATTTTAATCTCATGATTATAATTTTTTTGGATAAAATGGCTACTATGTAATCTTTTACCACTTCTAACATGCTCCAAATGCAAAATCATATTTTTAAATAGCTTCCTAACTAGCTCAAATCCTAATTATTATTCAACACCTCCTTTTCATTTGGATGTTAATGGAAATCCCATCCTTCCTCCAATTTATAATAAGGTTCTCCAAACATTACAAAATGAACCTGTAGCTCCTTACATAGCTTCTATAGATATAGGGAACATCTCCCACCATTTCTTACAATTGGTGAATCAATCCAACCATCTATCTGAAGAACTTTGGAAATATTTACAAAGAATGGATCCAAACCAACACTTATTCCACTACCAAGATTCTTAGAAAAACCATTATAAGCAATCCTTTAGAATAATACAATAAACCCCTTCACATTTTATAATCAATTCAAAAATATTTTTTTGATTGATAATAGTTGGATAGGCTCTAAGGGCCATTATAAAAGATTTCAATGATGATCAAAAAGAGACAAAAACCACCATCAAATAAGATTTAAAAGGGATTTGACTGAAAGCACCAAATGATAGGAAAATAACTTACAAAAACTAGAAATAGAGATAAAACCATCACATAAGACCTAGACAAAAAGAAATAGACAGTAGAAAGTCAGCACAAGAGTCACCTTGAGGATCTTCTTCCTAGTTCTTGATCTCAGCCCCACCTTCATATTTTGACTCTGTGAGGGATTCTCCTCATCTTCCAAGCTACTAAGAACTAACCTCATCCTTTTCCCTTTAGAAAGTTCATCTACTCTCTGGTCCTAAAGAACATCTATCCTCTTTCCATAAAAAAGTATCTTTGTATTCATCCTCTAAACCATTATAACAAGGTTGTTATTATTATCCTTCAAAGAATCACCTATGCTTTCCAATGTATCCAACCTTTGAGAGATAAAATTATGGAATTTATTATTCATCATGTTCTTCATTATGGCCTTCATATCAGAACCACCTACTAAAATTTAGAGATATGAAGCCACATTAAATTCCTTTTTCATCTTATTCTTCATTTCTAACATCTTCAATCTTTTGGAAAAAGGTAAAAAAATATTCCTAGTCATCACTTGAACTATCAAGTAACTTTAGAAACCCTAGGACCTAAGACATGGGTTCCTACTTTAACTAATAGAAGGATAAGCCCCCGATGGATTAGGCAACCACGTTCTCATCTTGGAAGTCCATAATCGATGCCCTCAAGGAAAATAACAATAAAGGGATACCCATCCTCCTATTGTGGGGGAAATGATTTAACAAAAAAATTGATGAGTATGTAATCTTTGAAAGTTACCATCAAGGGTAATATACTTTATGATATGAAAACAAACCTTTGGTAACCTACCTGGTAAATCTATCCTTGTAATGTTTTCCTCCATGAAAAAAAATCTATCCTCCACACAAAAAGGCATTCACTTAATCCACTCTTATTGACCTAACTTTAAAAATATTAAGACCTTCTATTGTTATGTCCGACGCCTTGGAGATTAAATCCTCAATGACATACAATCTAACACCCCCGACATTCACCATTCCATTATCCCATATCATCACAAAATCAAAAAACAGATCTGATTTGTGTCTTGTTAATTTGACCAAATAATTTGTGAGACCACATTTTTTGAGGATTTTTCAGATAGTATAATCTCTCTATAATTTTATACAACAATATGGCTCCATAGGAAGATCATCTCTTCCCATGATGAAACGATAGCTACCACCTACAAAAAAATAAAAATATTGAACAAGAAAATCTAGGCAAAGTACCCTTTCTCGACCCATAAAACCATTAAATTTGCACGCTAAACTATAATTAGGATAAATTTCCAAATATCCTTCATACTTGGATTTCACAACTATCTCTCATCATTAATAATCCTTAATATATGAGTTGGAAGAGAAGCCTTACTTTTCCATGAGGAATTGGATTGACATTTAACCCCATAATTAGATAGCCAATCATCACAATGGTTTCCTTCGTGAAGAGTATGATTGATACTTAGGTCCTCAAACCTAAGTAACAATCTATAAATGTCTTCCATTATGTTTTTTATGTTGTAGTTAAAACCAATTTCCTTCTTTATTGCTTGAACAATATAAAGGAGTCCCCTTCAATTTGGATTTTCTTGATGTTAAGAGAAGCCATCATAGATAAACCCCAAAATCCATAGAGGATTCATCATAATCAATAGATTTATAACCCAAAGGACCCATGCAAGTAGCTATTAAAGCCCCCAAACAATTTCTAATGATGCCTCCGGATCTCGGCTAACTCATGATTTTGTTTAGATGCTCCATCAAAATTAATTTTAGCTCAACTCGGGAGGTTTTAACTCATTTGGTGGAATGTCTCGTGGATTCCTTTAAGTTTTTCTAATAGCTCATATTTTTGCAAACCAAGATACTTAATTAAGATATTATCGTGAGGGAGAATAACCATTTTTTCTTTGAATTTCATAATCAAAATATTATTTCCTATAGCCCATATCATGATGCTTCTAATCTTGGTAATTGGCTTCTGTTTTTCCCTAAAAATTATATTATTTCTTTCAACAAGATTCCCCAAAAATAAGTGATAGCTAACTTCCAAGCCCTACCGAGGAATTGAGAATAAAAAGGGGAAATCCATTAGTTGAAGAATTCCACAAAAGACTCTAGAAAATCCAAGCTACATTTAAAACTTTGAGAATGTAACTCAAAACTTTTTTATAAAAGGGACGATCTTTAAAGAGGTGAGATATCGATTCATTATCTCTTTAGCAAAGAACACACCTATTAGGGATCATTATACCTCTTGTCTACAAGTTTTCAATAGTTAGGATTTATTTTATAGCATGCCAGAGTAAAAGATTTACTTTTGGAATCAAGACTTTATCCCAAACTTTCTTCCAAAATGGGTTTTTTGGGGAAATTCAAGGGCTACCAAATATCCAAAATTAACAAAGAAATTAGCAAAATTCAACCTATCCCATACTATTAAGTCATCATTAGGAAAAGAAGGAATATGTAAACCACCAAAATCTGAGTTTAAGGAGTTGAAAGCTTCTTCATCTTTAGCATTCCCGATCTTCTTCTATATTTTTTCCATAACCAACAAATAACCTCCTTATTCCAATAATCCTTTAAAATAATCCCTATAGATTCTTTGAATAATGAGGATATAACATCCCAAGGCTTCTGACTGATTAAGGGAGAATCCTTAAACCACCAATCATCCTAAAACTTAATTTTTGTTCTATCTCCTATTTCTCATTTTGACCCCCTAAAAGAAGGGGTCTATATTTAAGAAGGCCATTCCAAAAGAAAGAACCTACTAGAAGCAACTCAAATGTCAAGAAGGTAAAATTATCTTTATTATTACTGAGATATTTCTCTTTGAGATTATAACCCACAAATCATCCCCTCCATAAGTGTCTAACCAAATTTATCCATAAACGTCTTGGTTCATACCTTTAATGTCTTTAAGACCTAGCCCCCTACATCCTTAGGCTGAGTGTATTTTTTCTAGGATACCAAACGAATTTTTCCTTGACTTTAAAACCAGACCAAAGAAACCTCCTTTGAATTTAGATAATAATGTTTCGATTTTACCATGCATCTTAAAGGTAGACAATACATAAGCACCTAAACTTTGAAGAAAAATTTGGGGAAGTTGAAGTTTACAAACTTGAGAAAGAATGGCCCCTTTCCATGAGGCCATCTTCTTCTAAAACCTACTAATAAGAGGATTCCATCTTTCCAACTCCATTTTTCCTTTAAAAGAGGCATTCCTAAGTACACACTAGGAATTGTTTTGATAGTACATTCAAGGATGAGAGATATTATTCTCTGAACTTCCTCTTTGACATTCAGGAAGAAAATATTGCTTTTATTCAAATTGATAAGCTAACCTATCACATCAGCATAGTCTAGTAGAAATCCTTTGAAAGCTTGAGATTCTAAAACGAAACATTTACCCAAAAGAAAAGTATCATCTAAAAATTGTTGAGGGAAATCAATTCAAGCCCAATTAGAGATGATTAATCCTTTTAAATATTCATTCCATCTTTTGACAACACAAATCCTATAAAGATTCTTAGCCACTATGATATAGAGAAGAGGAGACGAAGGGTCTCCCTGCCTCAATCCTCTCCCAACCGAGAAGAAACCTTCGTGTTTTCCATTTATCATAATAGAATATTTAGGAGTAGAGATGCATTTTGTCACTAAATTGATGAACTGTTCTATAAAACCTAATCGACAAGGATAATTCAACAAAATATCCATGATACTTAATCATAAGCTTTATTCATGTCAATTTTCATCAACATTGCTTCTCTTTTAGATTTATCCACAGAGTGAATAGTCTCATGGATAGTGATTATATTGTCCAAGATCTTCCTACCTTCAAAAAAATATCCCTAATTAGGAGAAATGAAGTTTTCCAAAAGGCTCTTGATTCTAAAAGAAATATTTTTGTGATAATATTGTAAATAGTGTTACGAGACTAATAGTCGAAATCGAGACACACTTTCCACCCTTGGGTTCTTAGGAATAAGATAAATAAAATTATTAGTGACCTCTTTTAACAACTTACCATGAACAAAGAATTCCTTAACAAACATCTTCAAAATCCACATGAATGATCTCCTAGAAGTGTCCGGAAGAAAAAGGTTGGGAGCCCATCGAAGCTAGAGACTTCTCACTTTCTAAATCAAAGGTATTCATTTTAATTTCTTTTGGAGAAGGAGTTTTAATAAGGAATGCATTCTCAATATCATAAATGATTGGTTGGAATATATTTACAATTTTTTTTCTTTTATATGATCTAAATCCTATGATTTTGATAGGAGATCTGAAAAAATTTACTAAATTTGTTAGTGATCCCTTCTTTCTTTTGGATTTTGGAGCTATTTCTACCTTTGATATCTAAAAAAATTTCTATTTTTATGAATAGTGGACATTAGTGAAAAAAAATTATATATTTGTACCTCTCTTTGAGCTAGGATACTCTAGAGTTCTATTTCCAATAGGCTTACTCCTTAGCTTCAAGAGAATGGAATTAAGAGATGAAAAATTTCTCTTTTTCTTTCATTTCTTGATTCATTCTAGAAAATTCCATTTGATCTTCTAAAATCTTCAATTCCTCAACCATCCGAACTTTTTGAGAAAAAAATGTTTCCAAATGACTCTTTATTCCAAATTTTAATCTTTGATTTTACATTTTTCAATTTTTCCGTAAGTATGAACATAGCCTTTCCCCTAACATCAATTTTCCACCTGGATTTAATTAATTCATTGATATCATGATGATGGATACACATTATAAATAATATAAAGGGTCTACCTCTATTATTATTAACAAAACCAAAGTTCAAATAAATAGGACGTGGTCTGAACCTATTTTGGGAAGATACTTTAAGGAACCATCAAAAGAGGATAACCAAGATGAATTGATTAGAAATTTTCCATCTTACTTTGAACCCCTACGATTAATATCTATGAGACCACATTCATCAAGAAATTCGGAAAAATCCTCCACACTCTCACTATATCTACACAAACCACATTTTTTATCGGTAGGAGATAAGGGAGTGTTGAAGTCCCCCACTAACCAATCTATATCTTTAAAATTTTATCGAACTCTATAAGTTCCCACAACACCCTTCTTTTAATAGGATAATTAGATGCTTATATGTTTGATGTAATCCAAGAATGGTTTCGACCCTTCTTTTAAAGTGAATAGCCAAATGACCGTAGGAAGATGTCAAAACAACACCTTCCAATAGTTTCGGATTCGACATAGTTTCCAAACCTTCAAAAGCTCCATTAAAAATAGACACACTTAATTCTCATATTTGAAAAAACTTTATTCCTAACTTCCCTAAATATCTCTTTTAACATTTTGGTTTCTTGAGTCATCAAAATATCAAGTTTATGATTTTTCCTAAAGTTACTCATAATCCTTTGTTTATTTGGTTTATTTAAACTCCTTACATTCCAAGATATTATCTTCATTTCTTTCCTTTTGAGATCAAAGGAGACAAACTTAGATCTAAATAATGTTTCTTACCCACTTCAATCTACCAGTTAGTTGTTCTTTCCCTTCTCTCCTTGTTGGAAAATTTTCTTTTTCTTAAGAATTATTTTCCAAAATCCACTTTTACCTAATCTATTTTAACTGAAATTCTAGTTTTTATTTTCTTTCCATCATTTCTCTTTTCCTTGTCTAAATTCTGATTTAACGAGCAAGGAACAATTTCCTCCATGAAAAAAAATTCATCAAACTTACCTTCCTTCGGAGAGGATTCTCCAAACTATTTTGGGATTTTACCGGAGTGTATTCCAAAGGGACTTCCTCATTTTTAAGTTTCTCTTCTTCTCGATTCTCATCTTCTTTAGAAGATAGATTTTTCTCTGCATCATTATCATGAGAAACTGTTTTCCTTTCACCATCTTCCTTATTTGGATTATATTTTCTTATTTCCTCACAAATTTCTTCAAGAAAACACAAGAAGAGGTTATTCATTATATAACAATTTGAAACTTAGTTTTGAAGGGGATAAGACTTGTTCTAACCCCTTAAAAGAAGGAGACATATTTTACCTAGCTTCCTAATCTTATTTGTTGTATTTATTTTCCCACAATTTTTTTCCTCTATGGGGTTCCTTACATTATCTTTAGGCATGCCCTACCCTGTTGCATTTCTAACAAAAAAGTAGAGAAGACTCATATTTTATCTTTTGATCCCAGTTTCCATACTTGGATTGCAATTTTATTTCCTTAGGAAGCACCCTTCCGATAGGAACATTAACACAAAAATGAGCATATATCAATATTTTTCTAAACTTAGTTACGGGATCATAAACTATCAAAAATCCTATAGTCCTTGTTATCCTTGTTAATATTTCCTCCTCCAAGAAATCCATTGGTAAACCGGAAGCCTAAACCACACAGGAGTTCCCTCTGGATTTTCCTTAAATGGGTTGAAGCCTAGGTGTTATTTATAAACAAACAAAATTGACCTTACCATAAACCAAGGGCCTCCCAAGAAAAAAATTGTAAAATCTTCCTTATTGGAAAGATTAATGATAAAAACCATTAACATAAGATGTGGTATCCAATGATCCTTTAGGATTCTATTTTCTATGAGCCCATTCTCTAAACCACTCAACATTAAGCCTAGAACCATAAAACTTACTAATAATCGATGTTTCCATCATTTTCTTTGTTTGATCACCCAAGTTGTCTGGAATACAAAGGTTTTAAATATCATCCTTTGAAATGGGCTTAAAATTGAGCACTAAAGGATCCACTTGATCCTTTTTACAACCCACCACTTTATCAGTCCATTATGTTGACTAGTTCGACTAGAATTTCCTTCATTCATATCCCATGGTCCCTTACTCTACAAACCCCCATCTCAAGGATATCCTGTGTCGTGTACATTTTCCTGCCCATTCGGTTTTGAAGATTACTTCCATCGCGCGCCACTTCTACTTCCATCGTAATGCAACTATACTCTATAGTAAAGGAGTTTCGAAACATGATCTTCTTGAAAATACCTTTCAAAACTTCATTAACTTGAAATAATCTCCCAATGAATTATCTCATGAATTCATCAAGTGAGGGAATATTTTATCTAATCAATCCGATTATTATTACGATGATAAGAATTTTTGTCAATTATTCCTTAAATCACTTGTTCCTAGTATCGATATAAGGTATGATCTTTCTCTCCTACCACATTGGAAGATGCTCTTGAACAAGCCAAATAACAAGACTACTTTAAGAGATAAAATAAACAACCACCTAATTCTTCCCACACCCTCAAATTAATGTCTAATTCCTTCAATTCCCATGATCTTGAAAATGGTAGGACAATCCCACATTATTCCTCAACTAAGCTGTAACATTCCACTAATTAACCATTTTTATTTGGTGTATAATTATTCAAATAAATATGAAAAATGGAAAATGTATGTCTTTCAAATAATTAAATACCGCATATTATAAGTATTAAATGCACATTTATTATAATTGCAGGAACTTCATTGTCTGGTTTGGATTGTGTCATTGTTATAATTATTTCATGACTTCGGAAATTGTTTTTGAGATGTATTATTTTGGCAAAAAAATATCTCAGGCTTATAAGCTGGTGGAATTCCATTATAACGTTAATGTGTGGCTTATTTTAAAATTACTGTCATTAGAATAACGGAGGAATATTGTCGCCCCCATAGAATCGATTGGTAATGTTTGATTCTACGATTTAGACGACACAAAAAAGTGTACATGAAGGCATTAAAAATAATAATATTAAATTTATAATAGAATAAAGTAAATTCAATTTATAATGTAATTTTAAAAAAATATGGAATAAAGTTAATTTAATATATAATGGCATAAAAAGAATGATATGGCCTAAAGTTTTAAAAATCAAATTTATCCACTTTAGTGGATATTCACATGGATGGGGGAGACTTACTTTAATAAATGAAAGAAAATTCATTTTAAAATCTCCACCCATGTTGAGTTATGTGACTTGTTTATTTTTGGAAGGGAGAATAAAAGAAGAAAGAAAGGAGTTTTTGTAGAGTTTTTCATGTATTCGACTTTGGGAGAGAGAGAGCTCCAGTTTTGGAAACCCTTTTGCCAGATCTATTGTTGCATATGTATGTGGAGCATATTTTGTCTTCTTAACCCTCTATTATCTGTGCTTGAAAGCATTGAGGAAGTTCTGTGTGATTGGGAAGGCTAGAACGGTTGCATTTGGAGCAAATCGATTTCTTCAGGCAAGGGTTTCTTTGTTGTTCTCTTAGTTTTGATTTATAAAAAGATTATTATCTTTGTGGGTTTATCATTGAAGGTGCAAATAAACTTTCCACAGTATTAAAAACATTTTTCAGTTATGGGTCTTTCATTTGAAGGTGAAATTGATTTTTCTTTGGTTTTTCCATTAGCTTTATAGACAGGAAACTTATGGCTGAGTTTGGAACTATTTTTGGGTAAAGAAATATTTTTCAAATCAGGTTTTGATTGAGATCCTGTAGTAAATCCATTTTTCTAAGCTTGTTATTTTTCTAAAACATTTTTGTTGTTTGGGGTTATGTTTATTTGATGTGAAAACCATTTTTGTGGGTTTTTATCTGGAAATTTCGGCATAGAGTTGTTGATTCTAATGGGTTTGAGAAATATGTAGAATTTGATTGAAAATATAGTTTGTAAATCCATCTCTGAGCATGTTTTGTTTTCTTATCACATTTTTGTGGTTATGGGTTGTGTTTGATTGATGTACAACTCATTTTCGTGGGTTTTTTAATCTAGAAATTTTGGCATAGAGTTGTTGGTTGTAATGGGTTTGTGAAATACGTAGAATTTGTGTTGTTATGGATCTCTTATCAGTGGAATCATGTAGCTTCTCCAAGAGTTATTTTCAGATGTATTTTATGGAAAATAATAACAAAAATAAGTTGATTTACTCTGCTGGTTTTGATGAGTTTATAATTAAAAAATACGGCTGTAGATGGAGTTATTTCATTCGTGAAATTTGTGGGTTTTTGAGCTTTCATCTTTGATTGAAAATTTGAATGGATTTCAAGGCTTTAAAATAAATCTGGAAACTCTTGTGGGTTCTCTTTTTTGTTTTTCCTCTATCATTTGTATGGCATTGTAAAATCTGTAGTATATGGCTTGCTCAAATGAGTGAATAATATGTGTTAAGGAAATTGGTTATGGGTTCTGGAATTGGATTCTTACAATAGAACGTATGACCATATTTGCATCTGAGTAAATGGGAGTTGTTGGTTATTACAGTGAATGATTGGTTGTTGGTACTCATTGCTTTAAAAACCAATTCCATTCATGTTTTCTTTTCAAGTTATGAATAAGAAAGAGGCACATTCGATGGCATTAAAAGATTAAGTGTTGGAATCGATATTCATGCATATAGTAGGGATGCTTAACCCTTTATGCAGGGACACTTTGGAAAATGGTATTGAAATATTAAAAAAAGAACATTGAAATTTAGTTGGGTAAGGATTTTAGTGACATTAGTTTCATTTCCTTTCATTTTTATTATCCCGAGCTCCTTTGACTCGAGAGGGTTGGATCACTTGATCCATGCCTTTTCATTTATAGAATTTGTTTTGTTATTTGAATTATATTAGCTTATAATGATTTCTAGAATATTTTGAAAGTGGAAAATAAAAGGGAAACTCTAGCGAAATTTTTCCATAATTTCATACTTAGTCATTTCTTGGATTTTAAATAAAAGGTTGAATTTCTTGATATGATAATTAAACTGCATGAGGTTGGATGCAAAATAAATTTAATTCCTTGATGTTCAGCTTTAATCATTGTTTGAAATGGTTTTGGGTGTGCAAAGATGGTGGATCCGACACATTTCGGGATCCAAAATTCACCGCCCATCATGTGACTTGTGATTGAGGAAGTGAAAGGAATGTACATGAAGCAGTCCTTTGGGAATGCTTCACATATATTCCCTACATCTCTTCCATCCTCAGTTATGGATTGATGATAGATTCTTGTTCCCTAATTTTTGTGGATGCAATATATTTGCAATGCTTGTTAGCTAACTAAGATGACTAATCTTCTTATTTGTCAAAACTTAGTTGGGCATGTGGATTGACTTCTTGCCAGTTCTTTGAACTGACACCCAAAACTAAATAGTGTCGTAGGTTAAATATGGATGAATGGATCATTACACTTTGGCTTATGGAAGTTGGCATTGAATGAATGTTTTTGTATGGATCTTGGATCCAATTGTAAATGTACTAATAGTAAATTAAACTTTCCTTGGAGAGTTGTACCTTTTATTAGTCCTTAGTGGACAAAAATTGTCATACATGTATTAATGAAATGTAGGATTGGATTGTGTATAAATATTATGGCAGTTTTTGTATGTATAAATAATGATTGTGTTATGGGTTGGAAAACAAATAAACTAATTTATTAAGATAGAGAATCATACAATAATTTATCAAAACGTAGTTGGGCATGTGGATTGACTTCTTGCCAATTCTTTTAACTGACACCCCAAAACTAAACAGTGTCACAGGTTAAATATGGATGAATGGATCATTACACTCCAGCTTATGGAATTTGGCATTGAATGAATGTTTTTGTATGGATCTTAGATCCAATTGTAAATGTACTAATAGTAAATTAAACTTGCCTTGGAAAGTTGTACCTTTTATTAGTCCTTAGTGGACAAAAATTGTCATACATGTATTAATGAAATGTAGGATTGGATTGTGTATAAAAACTATGGTAGTTTGTGTATGTATAAATAATGATCATGTTATGGGTTGGAAACAAAGCAACTAATTTATTAAGATAGATAATCATACAATAATTTATCCAGCAAGCTGCGAAGAATGTAAGGATTGTATTTGAGTAAATGGAAATAATGTTAAGTGATTAAAGAGACTGAAAACTTAATGGAAAATCCTAAATTATTAGTTATGTCTCTTTAAGGAATATTTTATTTCTTAATGTATTTCCTCACGAATGAATCTGAATGAGCTAAGTTACTAAATTGTATAAGACGTTAAATATCAATCTAAATCTTTGTGAAGTCATGTATGGGCAAGGAATGGTTCAGAAATGTGTATAAAAGTAGAATTAAAAGGAGTAACATGTAATATAATAGTTTACCTTTATAGGATGGAATCCGGAATAGGATCATTGTCTTGAGAAATCCTTAATTTTCATTATGATATTTAAACTTGTTAGTAGCCTAGGAAAGAAATGAAATGAGCTAGTACATGCCTAAATGACAAACTCAATTAGTAGTACAATCTAAAATTATGGGTAAATGGTTAACCACGTAAAGGGGTATTAGCCTTATATAAGATGTGTTATTATCTACTCTTGACTTAAGAAAGGCTAATATCAATACTAAAATTTAACTATGCTAATATAAAAATCTGCTTGATTGATTGTAGGTAACGTATTGAACTTAAAAGTGGATAGTCTAGTTCAGATGTTAATTGAAAGAGATCTAAAGTTATGAATGATGAACTTGATCTTGTAAGGTGAATTACTACACCTACGAAATGAAATCATAACCAAGAGGTTAATTATCTTACAAAATAAGAGGTGCAGCTTAAGTGGCTTTACCTAGCCTATAATAAATAGAGGAAAAAGGGGCAGTCCTAAAGACGTCAATAATGCCTTAACTAGGAGGGTAAAAACAAGTTAAGCTTACTGCGATTAAATTAGTCTAGTAGTACCTATCGGGAATCTTGACTAAGATTAAAAGACACTTTATTTGTCAAATGTTAGAATGTATGAAAGGGGAAATGAGGTGATAACCACTTCGTGTCTTTATCCTTCTATCCTAAGTAATTAAACGCATAAACTCTAATTCATTAAGTTAATGGACTAAGATTAATGAATCTAGATAACTGTGATGAGACATTTGTGAGGTGATGGGAAGAAAATTTTAGATGTTATGTGCAAGCATCTATTCTAAGCGTACATAGTACAGCTAAAACTTTGGCCAAAGTAATGTGCTAGCTGGGTACATTGTCTAATCACCGTGATTCCTCAAATCCCAAAGTGTAGGATGTCGGATAGAGTTTACTAAGTGAAACTCTAGGTAGACACTGGAGGATCAGTCACATGTTCTCACTACTACAGCGTGGTAAAACCAAGCGAGGCTAAATATGAACATTCTAATGAATGTTAAGGGTGATCATGGAGATCAGGGATATATTAACCCTTATAGCTACATAGGTTATCACATTGTTATAAGATGGATTTATTAATTAAGACATGTTGCATAAGCTAGCCTTAGTTATTTGTTTGATTTAATTATGCAGGGGAATGTCTATTTGTTGTTAAGATAATAAGACTTGCTGCATTAGTTAGCTTAACTCGCTACTTGAATTATATATGCAGAGGAAGGTCTGGTTTAAAAAAAATCCTTCTAAAATGAGTGTCAAATTCTAGGTTATTACATATGAAATAAAAACATCATTTCCCATAATCAACACCACCCACCTTTAACCCATTAATAGTTGCTACAACTTCCTCCTACCCCTTGCATCATCTCCCCAAACAAAAAACCAATGAACTCCTTTAATCATAATATGTTCGAGTTAGTGGCACACTACCATTAGCCACTCACATGAAGATTGTAAAGATATCAAGAAGGATACCCTTGACTTCTTCCTCTTACCTCAATTTGATACCAATGCCACCCTTCATGAATTCTATGAAAAATACCAATCCCTTATTCAAGCCCAATAGGAATTTCAATCTAAGGCTAACCGTAATAAGGAGCCCATGAATAATTTTGTGGGTACAATTAAAGGATCTTATTATCACAACTACTTCAAATCATATTATTTCAATACAACTAAAGTCAATTATCAAAACAAGCCTACACATAGATATCTCGTTCATAAACCCAAAAATATTCCCCTAAAGATCAAAATCTCATTGATACCTCTTGTGAGAAATCAAAATATGAGCATGCTCCTTCATTTGAGCCTCATTCAAACATGGATATAGAATATTCCCACATGGAACTCATCCCACCATCCTCTAACAAGGTTTCTCATATGCACAAAATTCCTTTTAACTATGGGGAATCTCCTTTCATAACATCCACCCAAATACCATTATGGCACTTATCCTAGGCCACAATGGAATTTCTTGGATGAGCTTAATTCTACTACTCATACAATTCCCTCAATTGAACTCATGTGCACTTTTCCATAACAATGAAAAAGTCCTCATGAAACAACATTATTACTTATAATATGCATTTAATGAAGAAGAATACACTCCTCTTACTCGACCTAACCCTGGATTCATAACATCAAAAAATTTGTCTCTCCTTCAAACATCAAGACCCCTACTATCAAATTATCAAAAAATAATATAATCAATGATGAGATATTATTATATGTTGATGATCCTTTGTTCCTTAATAGTGTCATCATTTACAATGCTCAAGTGAGATGATTTTTAGTGGATGAAGGATCCGATATTAATGTTACTTCATTTTACCTTATTCAAAACTTAGGTTTTTGTTTAATAATCTAAAGCATTCCCAACATACCTATCATGGATTTGATAAAACCCTTAAAAAGCCCCTCGGTTGTATTTGACTTCCCATCATGGTAGGTCCCAAGACAATCGCACCACAAATTCATGGTACTTGATCACCCTCTTTCATATAACCTCTTACTTGGTCACATGTGGACACATTGCATACATGTAGTTACATCATCGGGTACCAATTTATTTCATCCATAATAATTAATGGTATAAGAATGATGTCAATCCCAATCCTTGGTATATCCCCATATATTTTTTGACAAATATTTCCATATTCCCACTATGATCACATTCTCGAGTACTCCATATCTTGAGTTTTATGATTTCAAACATAACATTAAGGTCACCCTAGCAGACACAAATGATGATGAACCAAAAAATTACAAAAATTGTTCGATAAAACATGTTTTCCCAATAATATCACATTATGGATTCTTCAAGTTTATTACCTCAAGAGTTATTGCCTCACATATTAGAATCCAATGAACCATCTTGCAATACTACCTCCTATGTTCATCCACAAGATTTCCCACCACTTTGAGGATCCACCTTCCACGTGCTCTTTTCAAAGAATGGGAGTCATGATATTAGATGACTCCATCAAACACAATGTGCCTCATAACACTCCAATCATACCTATTTCTCCTATTTTCATCAGTGATGGACATTATATTTCGTACCATATTGAATCACATCATATTAATGTTCTACACTATCAACACACTTTAGCAAAAATGTGTACATGTCATCACAACATCCATATGATTTCGGCATCTTATGATTTTGACTCTCCTTGTTATGACACTAGCAATATCGAGGATAAGGATATCTTTCCTATATTCTACCATGTAATCCTCCATTACTTGATACTCTTTTGTTACTTCAACAACTCTGTAAATATACCTCTACCCGTCCACCTCTAGATTACATCATGCCCAAATATGACTCTACAAAACATATCTCTATTCTATTTAATACAATCAGTCTACCTAAGCATCACACAAATGATATTTTTCTCTCACATTTTATTGACACCATCAACCCCTATACTATTGTCACAATTGATCTCATCTTTCCTAATTTATCTATTTCTAATGTCATTGTCCTCTATACTACTAGCATAACCGAGCCCATCTAGACTAATACTTCTCCCTTACCTTCCCCTCCTCATATCACTCTAGATGTTAATGTCCTAGATGTACACCAAATTAGTTCTCTCCAATATTTTGATGATAATACATATGTGGCGCATGATATTGATGTCAACTATAATGGTCCCCTATCAATTCTCAATAATGAAAAGGACATTCTCGAGTTACTCCATGCTCGCAAGTACAACCTCCCTTCACAACATCATAAAAGAGGCCACCTCCATAATAACACTCCAATTTTTAAAAACTTTGTTGCTATAATTGACCTTGTCAATGAAGCATTCGTAAAACTTCTTGAAGCACCATATCATTTTCAAGATGATAATACCATGTTGTTCAAAAACAATATTAATGTCCAACTTGATGATGATAATATGTTAGGAGATTCATTCCCTCAACTCCATGGTATACATATCGAATTCCTCTGTAAAATAAATAATGTATTTGCTTAGGGATATTCGACATGTCTAGCATTGACCCCAACATTTTTGTCTATAACATCGTCACCTATCTCGATGCCACTCTTGTTTGGAAAAAGACTCATAAATTTCCTCCCAAGATCAATAATTTATGCCATAAAGAACTTGTTAATATTCTTGACGCTAAGTTCAATCATCTCATTGACTATTCGAAGGGTATCCAACATTTTCCCCCATCGGAAGACATTCACATTTGTATTGAATTTCATAACCAAAACCTCACATGTACAAAGGATAATTTCACCTACCCTCCATTAACACCATTATTAATTCCATGGTAGGTTATAAGATGTTATTCCACATGGGTGGATTCCCAAGATATAATCAAATCCAAATTGCACTGAAGTATAGCATAAAACCATATTCACCATTGAATGGGGCACTTGTTATGTCAAAATTTCTTTTGGCCTTAAAATGTTGTAGTAACTTACCAATGTGCTATGACCTATATATTTCTTGATCATATTCATAAAATAGTTAAATTTTATGTGGATGATCTTCTCTTCAAATCTCAACATGTAGAATATCATGCCTAAGACCTCAATCTTCCCCTTTAATAGCTTCACAAATACAAATTACATCTTAATTTAAGTAAATACATATTTTGTGTCACCGAAGGAAAACTCCTCGGTTTCCTAATGTCCAAGTGTATCATAGATGTTTACCATGCCAAGATTAATATTATCATTGACATGCCTCATCCTATGTATATTACTCACATCAATACATTTCTAGGGAATCTTGGGGAAATCTGATGATTTGTCCTTGAATTTTCCTATCATACTCATGTCATTAACAATATCCTCAAAAAGGATACCGCACTCAAATGGAACAAGGATTGTTAGAAATCCTTCAAAAATCTAAAAACATATCCCCTCATTATACTTACATTACAACACCAATCTTCTCACCGACCACTCATTCTTTACACATGTCCATGTTGGGCCAATGTCGGCTCAAGAGAACAAAAAGGAAAGAGCACACCATCTACTACATCAGTCACACCCTCCTTGACTATGAAACTCATTATACCTCTATCAAATGAGCTTGTTTTTTCCATTTAGTTTGTCACTACTAAGCTTTTTCATTACATGATTTATCAAACCACCTATGTTATAGTTCACACCAACACCCTATGTTTTTTCTTCTCCTTTGTTTGCCTCCTAATATATCACACTATAAAATGGATGGTGCTCTATATGGAAATCAATTTATGCATCATTAACCAAAATGATATCAAAGGTCAAGTCAGTATGTACTAGCTTGCCACTTCTCTAATCTTGAAAAATAAACCCATTCTCGATTCTCTTCTTGATGAGGACATATTACTTGTTAAATGTATAGATCAATCCCTTATAATAAAAACTATTACTATAGCTTCATTGATGGTGTTGAGGTATAATCCCTAATAATGAGTACCATAAACTTTACATCTAAACTGTAGAGCCCGTCACTCAAAATGAAGAAATCATGGTCAAACTTCATGAAGAAACTTGGAATTTCCATTTAGATGAGGAACAATGTCTTGAGGAGATGGGGTTGGATGTTTTTTTACTGATCCCTCAAATAAGACACTTCATTTCTCCTTTTGACTGAAATTTTATGTCACTAAAAATATGGCTAAATATGAGTCTCTTATCCTTGGCATGAAAGCCACTTTCACCTATAACATTATGTATCTTTATGTCATGGGTGACTCCCAACTTGTCTTTCGACAAGTCAGGACTACTTATCAATGTTGAAGTGATAATCTCAAAGCCTATCATGAAACTATCCAAAACTTATCATGACAATTCACTTATTTCACAATTGAATCTATTCCTCGAGAAAAAAATTATTTAATCGATTCTTTGGCCTCATCTCCTACCCAATTTCAACCTCACTTAGATCTACCACATGATCAATACGGTCTAGATCCATAAATAACCTTTTACAGAACCTCTCTCGACTCTTCTCTCATTTTTCATATGGATTCCACATCTTATCCTAATAGTTAGTGGTATTCCAACATTATCTGATTCATCCAACATCAAACTCACCCTCTTGAATCTGATTTTTGCAAACACACTAATATCCATAAGAAAGTCCTAAAATAAATTCTCAAATACAATATCCTTTATTATTAAGCTTTGACAAAGCACTCTAATCCTCTATTTTTTTGAGGATGAAGTTCCTTCTCTCCCCAAAGAATTACATGGGAGCACTTGTGGTGGACACTATGACAGTTATGCCACAACTCATAAATTCCTACACATGGGTTACTATTGGTATACTCTATATATTGATTCCCATTCCCTCACTAAAAATGCAAACTTTCAATCAATATCGTGATGACCTTATTCACTCTCCATCAACTGAGATTCAAATCCTTGAAGCTCATATCCCTTCATTATGTGGGGATTTGATTGTGTTTGTATATTTCCTCTCTCTCAAGATAGACATATTTTCAGCATTACAACCATTGAATACTTTACTAAGTGGGTTGAAGTCGTGCCTCTTATTATACGATTGACCTCACAAATTCAAATTCATTATTAACCAAATATTTTGTCACTTTTTGATTCCTCATATAATAATTTTTGAAAAAGGTGGGAATTTAAAATATAAATAAATGAAACAAATTTGCACCAAATTCAAAATCAAGCACAAATTTTCAACCCCTTATCACCCTCAATGCAATGGAAGGAAAAAACTTTTAACAAAATTATTTAATAGACCATTCTAAAATATTGATCTACCTGGCATCTCAAACATTATGTAGTGATCTAGGCTTGTTGTACATGTCTTCATACAACCATTAGGTAAACCCCATTCTCACTTTTATTTAGTTCTAAATACATCCTTTCACTCAAGTTGGAATTGTCTTCCCTATGTATCTCTCTACATGGAATCATCCCGATGAATATATCTACAAATATAGTTATCATGCTCCTTTTATTCTTAATGAAAATGTGATAATGGTTTTTTTCATAACCAAAAATAAAAAGAGCATGTTGTTAATAAACATAAAAAATTTGAAGTTGGTGACATAATCTTGAAGTTAGATTACAACCCATGAAAAAAAGGTAAGTATGCTCAAAAGTGGTGGGGTCCTTATCCCATCAAAGACATTTTGGGTCCCAGTACCTATCATCTAAAAACAAATGAGATCCACATCTTTAGATAACCAACCAATTCTCACTTTATTAATAATTTCTACACTTGATTCACTCACTTATCCTTTCCGCGTCTCTTTAAATTCACTATTCCATTAGCCTATTATTTTACACTAGTTTCACCTTGTTTGGGTTTATATGGACATTGCTTCTGTATTAGATACTTTAGTAACTAATATATTTATCTTTTAAGCCCACTAACTCTATGACATTGCACCTCGGTTAGTACCTTTTATCACACTTTATCATTTTTATATCATATACCTCTTAGTTTTGTATGCTCTTTAGCGTTGTTATTTGTGTCTTGGTTATCCTCTTATGACCTCCTAGCTAGGTGATTTGTGTCTTATTTCAATAATTATATTTTAATGTTTCTTTTCATTCTTACTTATACATACTTTTAAGTAGCTATTGTGCCCACCAAAGGAAAGCTAAGAAATAGTGATAGGGAAGTATGAGGTAGGTATATTTCATTTAGTGCATTCATTTTAGCTTTACTTTCACCATATCCTTTTTTTCGTTTTGCTTGGGTGTTTTCTGAAGACCATCTCATGTTTCACTATTATGACACATGATGATCTTTCATTTGGGGAATATGTATACACCATATTTTTGTGCTTGTTAACCATTTATTTTGTGTAGGGGTTGTTGATACATTCTTCACTTGATCGGGTTCCTCAAAGGGCCTATCGAGATTGGGGTATGATCATACTTGGTCATGTGGGCTAGACCACAACATTTAGATATGTCATTATTATCCTTAATTACCCTATAAATGCCTCATTTCTTCCCTTTTTTCACACATTATACCCATTATGTATACTTGTCCCATTATGTCCATTTGTTTCATATTTTTACATGTTATTGTTCCTGCTCTTGGTCACTCTTGACCTTCTTTATTTACACGCATTCACATTTTAGACTTCGTTCCTCATGAGTTCATTCCATGACCTTAGGGGTCTTCAAGGCCGACACCATCACTAATGGGCGATAGTGCCTATTTTGGATTTTTCATAGCTGATGTTGTTTCCCATGAGTGATCACATTGGGTATATGTCCCCATGTTTTCTTAGTAGTTTTAACAATTAAAAAAATTTAAACACACGTATACTTACTTTTTCTCACACTATTTCACACTAATTCACACTTGTTGATTGACTTTGGAGTCTTGGATCTTGTCTCTTTTACATTTGGGTCACCATAGTGAGTTAGGATTAGAGGTCTTCTTATTGAGCTTTCCCCTTCTCCACTCATAGTGATTCTCTCTCGGTGTTGTTTTCTCTAGGGAGGATTATGCATCAATGGTCACACACATGCTACATGTAAGTATTATGACCCTATATAGTATTTCATTTTTTATGTATGTATTTTTGTTATTGGTCATTCATTATTATATATTAGAGTAGATGTAGGTTTTTTGATCTATTGATTTGTATTATTGTTACTACACCCCTTGGATTTATCCACCCCTTGGTTATCTCTCTTCTATTTTAGAATCCTAGTAGGATACCTATCTTTATATTAGTTGTAGGCCTTGGAAACCTATAGCTATCCTAGGGCTAGGGATATTATCCTCTAGATTTATGACTTTAGCTCTCCTTGAGCACCTTTATATCTACACAGGGGTGGCCAATCTTAGATTGGATCCCTATATTTGAGAACCCAACTAGGAACCTCTCATTTACATGTCATACATTAAATACATTAGAAACATATAAAATCATAGTGAAAATAACCAGTTGTTTTTTAACATTAAATGTCTCTACCTTAAAGAAAAACACTAGAGTAGTAGAGTAATATTATGACTATAATCAAATACATATTCATCGAAGCTATAAATTCCTAGCTTACAACAGAGAAATGTATGAATTTCCTTTTTCACATCCTTCAACCACTAATAAACTATCAAAAGCAACCATTTATATGCATTGGCTAGTTTTCCTTCACTTACTACCCTTCAAATCTTCACTACGAGTAGAACTTAACTTTCACAAGCACACATTGGCTCTCAATGAGTGACAATCTAGTATATTTTTGGTTTTTTAGACCTTGTTCTCACTCCTACTTTGGTCTATTTGTTTTCTCATGATTTATGCATTTGTATATTCATATTTTCATCACCATCCATCATAACCATCCATAACAATCAGACTTACCCTATACTTCACTCATAAATATTTGTGAGCATTTGATGCCTCTTATCATGGTTGGGGGATTTTTCCTCACTACAAGAATAAGTCTTGTACCAAGGTGCATTTCCCATCATTTTCCCATTCACTAATTTTTGTTCCGCATAATTTTAGGAAACTTACAACCCAAAAATAATTATCACTTTAGGGGCTATTCCATACCAAATCTTTCACTCATTAGTAGTATGGAAATCTCAATCAATTGTCTATCAATCATCCATTAATCAATCTAATAAAATAATCATTAAACTTACAAAATTATCCTATTGATCACTTCACAACAATCTATTGAAGTGTCCCATCAATCAACATTTGTAGGTTTTTGTTTACCTAATCAATCATCCAAGCCCCCTTGCAAATACCATTGCTTGGGTAAAATCAGCTAAGCCTATATGCACATGTAACTTATCATAGGCACCGACTAACCCTATCTCATATTTTGTTTTTAAGTTGTATCATGTTTTTTGTACCACGTAGCTTAGAAAGGGGCACAAAGGTATTGTCATTGGAAAATGCACCTTTCTTAAGATCACACTACTCAAAAATTCATAAATATTCCAAAAATATAAAAACATTATAAAACAATAAATAAACCCAAAACATTCAAATATGAAAAATCCAAAATTCATAAATATCCTTCAAATCTAAAACATCAAAACCCATCCAAAATCCAAAAATATTTAAAATAAAAATCCAATAACATTGAAAATAATTGAAAATCCTAATAAGTACATGATACATAGGGTTGGACAAGTGAAACATCATGCTTCACACCACATCACATTAACAAGGTTCCTTGTTTACCATCCATGTCTCCTTGACTTATATTTTTTCTAGGGAAAACGTGGATAAAATTGGCATATGTTAGAATATCGTTCACTTTCAAAACCCCCTTGCTTACACCATTTCTTATGGTAAATCACCAACATCGTTACCCTTATCACATTCTCACATCGCTTAGGTAGTGGATTTAACAAAACAAAATGAATTCATTTAAATTTGACTGTGTTTTCTTATGTTTGTTTGTTTATTTGCTAACTGCATTACATAGATATTTACTTTTGAGTCATCCTTCGACATCTTGAAATATTGTAATTATGGTTTTTGATGTCTATTGTTATGTTATACATTAAATAAAGGTTGTTGAATCCATTTGAAATGTGCAATATACACAAAATTCATCCCATTTTTCAATTTTCTTTCATCTACCTACCATTTCCCTCATCCATATTTTGTCTAACATTCCTCTATCAACTAACTAGCATTTTAGCCTTCATCATATTCTTTTATCATATCAATCATCCTTCCTAGAGGCATCTCTTTTAAAATAATCATCTTCCTTGTGAAATCAGCTCATTTGTTCCTTCCCCAAATCATCTTGAAGTGGCTCATTGATCAACATTTCCAGGTGTTATCTATCTTGTTGTTTTCATGCAAAATGTATGGCGTGAAAAATTGAAATTTTGAGCATGAAAACTAAACCCATAATTTATAATTTTTCTTCTTGGTCACATTGAGTCTCTCTCTTGATCGAGGCTACCTTCAATTCCACCTTCATCCCGACTCATAAGAAAGTACAAAAAAATTTGAATATTTTTTCAATGTGCAAGGATGATTACCCAACATGATTTATGAATTTAGTGAGATTCAATGAAAGGTAACTCCCTCTAGAGGCCTAAAAAAACCATTTTTGGTCATTCTACAACCTGTAAGTACCCTTCGAGAACATTAAAGGAAACTATAAATAATCGAGAGTGATTTTGGAGGATATTGAGTGTGTCCAAATTAGTTTAGGAAATTTTAGGGAATAAAATATGATTTAGGGACAACTTATACAAGATCGGGTCTTTTAGGTGCAAGGAATGGATGTCCTAATAGTGAAAGTTAACTTCTCCAAATGATTCTAAGACTTCCATAAGGAGTTAGGAGGAAATAAAATAGGCATAGTAAATCTCTTAGAATACTCTACAAGGTGGAAGAATCAAATTTTTCTAAATCTTAAAGGTTTCTTGAGATATTTCATAACTTTGTAGTTGTCCCTCACGGTTCAAGATGGAATAAGCCCTAAATTTTGAGTTAAAGTAATAATAAATTCTCAAGAATGGTTTCATTCATCTCATAAATTTTTTTTTATTAAAAACCATATAGTTTTTAACCCCAAAAGCCTTTCCCGAGCTCCCGAGGCGGAATTCTCACTCTCGGTGTTCCGATTTAGACACTTTGTTAGTTAAAAATTACATTCCAAAAGTGGAAAGTTACAAATTTTCACATCCACTATCCCAAATTTCCATAAGGGGATAGATGGGATATATGGTACACAAAATTTTGACCCCTTTTCAAGAAAATCTTTTGTCACTTACAACTTACAACTTCTACCCTTAGGTTGCATGTTTTCACTTCGCGCACTTCCCCACTTTCATGTCTCCTCACCCTTAGGTAAAAATTTTTCCTCTTGATATCCCAAATTCTCCCAAGGGATAATGGGTAGATGGGACAAAAAAATTTGACCCCTCTCCGATTTTTCCTTTGGTCACTTAAACAACCATTTTTAGCTCTATATGACCCTATTTGGCCCCCCAAACCTCACTTCCAACCCCATTCTCTTTACAAGTCACACTTTTTGCCTCATGTTGTCCCAAATTTCCCCAAGGGGATACATCATACAAAGGGGACACAATTTTTTTACCCCTCTCTTCCCAATAAGCCCCTGGGCACCATGGGACCTCATATAGCCCCTTCGAGCCCATTTTCAGCCCCTAGATTTCATTTTCAGCTCCCTCACTCACCCAAGTTGCACTTTTACCTCCCACTATCCCAAATGTATCCCAAGTGACATAGGTGATATATGGGACATAAAATTTTGACCTCACCCCTCTTGTGTAAAAAAAAAAAAACTCCTTCAAACTAACATGGTCTTAGACAGGTTAGAAAATGCAAGGAAATTCCATCAACTCTCCATCTCTCTGAAACTTGTCATTTTCAAGAAAATTGGTGTTGATTCCCCTTCTAGCCTCAATTTTTTATTAGACATTATACAATATAAATTTCATCAAATTTATTTTTTGATTCTACGAATCTTTGTGTGCAAAAACCTTGAAATTTGGAGCAGAGAATCTTGGAGAAAAAAATTTCGCAACTCAAAACACGTAAGACTAAGTGTCATTTCTAAAAATATAAATTTTTCATGGTTGTTCATGTCTAAAAAATAGTAATTTTCTAAATAGGATGAATTATTATCATTTGCAACATCCCGAACAAGGAATAAACATCAGAAAGTGAAAACTATGAAAACTTCCTGGATAAGACCTCGCTAAAATAATAAGTTTTGTATTTGAGCTAAAAAAATGTGGCAACTCCCATTATGCCTAGCTCATTATATTTTCCATCATCAAGAGGTCAGGAATTTTTCTAGTGGTCCAAAAAGGAATAAACACCCCCACAAGCTCCTAAAGCATCAGCTCCGAGGTGATCCTACATGGCATAATTTAATATAAGAATATGGATGGTCCAGCTCATCCCAATTATGGTAGAGGGGAGCCATCATGTATGAATCACATTGTGACAAGGAACAAACTAGAGTGAATTATTATGTGTTAAGTATATTCAGTTGACAATGGGTGAACTCGGGTAACACCTTCGTCAAGAAGGTAAACTATGAGGTTAAAAGGGGTCATCATGTTTAAAAGTGAAATGAGAAGCTCATGGAGTAAGTTGAGGATCATCATATCCTGACTCTACCATTATGTCCAAATCTCTCTCGAGAAATAAGTCAAAATGAGCTAATCAAGGTATTAGGACCATCATGTGTGAAGGATCAAAAAGCCATCTACTCCCATGAGAAACATGTGAACAGGAGGTGCATGAGCATCTTAAATTTGATTCCATTCAAGGAGGATTTTGGAGCTAGGAAGGGCAAGTGGGTGATTTCCATGTGAAGTACCATGTTTGTAAGAATGGGAAATCATCTCAATTTCACTTGATGTCATTCATTTGGTAGTGTTCTTAAACACTCATTCAACACCTTGTAGTGTCATCACACCTCAAGAAGAAATCACCTCATTTCATCCCAATGGATGGTCATATGACAAGAATCTCATTTAGGGATAAATCTTCTATCCCAAAGTGAGGACCTATTTCAATGAGTGAAAAACAATCATGAAATGGTTTGAGCATCATAAAATTGACTCTTGGTCACAAAAGTGTATTTTTAATGGCCTAGAAAAGTAATAAAGTGATCCTCACATCCTAACTCCTTCCTTGTAATTATAAGAGATCATCATTTTCCCATCACAATGAAAATCTCATAACAATATTTCTAAACAGTCATTTAATGCTATGGAATGTGTTCATGTCTCACAAAAGAAGGATATTGTGATCACAGTTCTCCAAGTCAGCAAGTTCTTCATTGGAAAAGGATTCATATTCATCAAATTGGTCAACCCTTCTTTCTCTCTCTCTCTATCTCTCTTCTTTATTCTCTCTTCATATTCTAATTCTCCATTAAGAATGTACTTTTTCCCTATTTTATCTTATTCACTTAAGTGACCTTCAACTTAACATTATAAGAGTCATTTTTCATCAATAAGAAAAAGACTCACTTTCATTCCCTAGGAATATGGAAGGTCACAAGTGATGAGGAAATGTGAAAATTCATGTGGGGAGATGAAAGGAAAATTTGTAATGCTATAAATTGGAATTCTACATTCCAAAGGGGATGGAAATTGTAAATTATTATATGTTGTTGAGCATTTTATCACTACTACATCAAGAAATAAGAGATATATTTCCTTTTTTTCCTTTTATGTTTCTTTGTTCTCTTTACTTTCAGAATTTGTAAGCATGGTGATCTTACATAACCAAGAAATAAATTTTTGTCCTTAATTGATGAATCTATAGAACTTTGCGTCTCTAGTTTGTTAGTCATACTTTTGATTGCTTATATTTTTTTGTTCTTCTAATTGAATGTGGACCTACTCTAGTTGGTGTATGTGAATTATGTAAGCCTACCCACAACATTAACCCTCTCTCTTCTTATTTCTCCTACTCCCATGTACCTCTCCTCATAACAAATTCCTCCATTGTACATTATACAAGCACTTTCCCATAGGTTTAGTGGAATAATCTTGTGTGATCCCCACCTATCAGCCACCCACTATTTTTTAGTTATTTTACATTCAATAATGTGAGCCTCCCCATACCCAAAAATGAGGGGCTTAGCCCCACGATCATTGGTGAAAACCAATAATTTACGAGTTTGATCTTGTTTTCCCGCATGATTGCCTAGGTGCACCGAACTTCATTTAGATAGATTTGAATTCTCACTGAAGTGCACAGAGCTACTAGGTCCCAATTTTGTATTGTCTTGCTAGGATGCTAGCATGCATATTCATATATTCCATAACTAGATCAAGTAATTAAATGTAAAACATAACAAGAATCAGATCACAACCATAGTGCATAATGAATCAGATAAGGATCAAGATCATATTTACCATATAAGTACCATGAATAGAGACATCAACAACCAATATCCATCCACAATGATCCATTATATTAACTCATCACAAAAAAGTAGCTGAATACATTACAATACTCTCATAGAATCATGCGTGCAAATTCATACCAGCAACATATCTCTATTACAACTCTAAACTATCTCAAATAGGAATAATACTACATACTTATAGGGGTGAGGACTTTCCCTTCACTACCCATGCATTCTCAAAATAGGTTGCATGCTCAGAATAGCCATGTACCAACAACTGCATGTTTCTACATGGTGGCTAATAATAGATTAATCTATAATTGAACTCTATCTTAATCCTATTATTAGTAAAAACTATGCATGTCTCTTGGTCTTCCACTTGTTCCCAAAATATCTCTTTCTTGGCCATGAAGTCTTCATGCTTTTATCTTTGCTTGAATTACACTCCAACTACTTTTCCTATTTTTAGCTCATGCTAGAAAAAACGGCTAAGTCCTAAGTGCTCAAGCATGATACTTTAGTGTGTAATTTTTCTAGCCACTCATGCATATTCACACGCCCCATTCTTACATGCTACTATCACATGTGCCTATGATACTTAGTCACTTTTTCATCAGTCCAACATTACCCCACACTAATGTCATTTCCGCCCTCAAAGAATGGGGTTTCTCACCTTATCTCTCCAAATAAGAAAGGAATAAAGAATGACTTAAAGAATAAAAGAATGGAAAAATGTAAAGAATAGTTAAATAACCAGCATGGTTATTATTCATCAGGTAGTAGAAGCTCAGGGTACTCATTTTTTATGTCATCCTCCAACTCATTCCAGTTGTTGAGCCCCTTCTTTTCCTTCATGGGAATGTCTCTAAGCATTGCCTCTAGTTCTTCCAAGGTCAAATTCTTTCCCTTGTGCTTCAATTCTTTACTGCATTCACTAACCCTAACACCATGCCATCCATTACATCCATTTTTCATGTTATCAGCTTCCCCAACTCCTTTATTCTATCATCATGAGGGTCCCTGGCTGCTTTAAGCACATCACACTTCTCTTCTAGTAATGCTAGCCTCTCCTCCCTTCCTAAAGTGTCATTCTTCTTTGCCACAAGGACTTCATTCTCTTCTTGTAATGTCCTTTTCTTGATGATCTTCTCTGGATCTTCACATATCCTCAGTACCAAATTTTCTCTTTTTAATTCATCCTTCAATGTTTGGAGTATGACATCATACTCAACTATACGGTGTGCAATCTACTTCTTAGTTCTCTCCTTCTCGATTCTGACTTCCTTTTCGTTGTGAGTAGTTATTTCTTCTACACTTAAACCATGGGTGTTGGTCCCCCTCCAATAGTAAATGTACTAAAGTTTGTAAATAATGCAGGGTTGATAGAAAGGTTCCAATTACCTTTTCTTCATATTGTGGCCGTGCCTTTTAAATTTCCTCTCCGATCTCCTCGGCCATCTCAAGGAAAGTCTTCGCTCTATTTTATGCTTTATCCTTTGAAACCTTCAATTTTTGGACTTCCTTTTCCTTCTTATCCCCAACAATAGTTTTCAAGGTAGTCATCTTATCAACATTCCGATGCGTGACCTCAGCAACTATCTTTGTTAAGAAACTTCTTTCTTTCTCATCAAGGAACTTTGTGGTCTTTATTGTCACATGTCTCTCCTTCATAACCTTCTTCATTATCTACCTCGCATAATATTCATCGTGCACATCAAACTCGGGTTCATCTATGTGGTTTTGCATACTCCATGAAAATTATTTCCTTGTGCATGCATTTCCACCCTTGGGGTCCATCAACTCCCATCCATAAATTTGTTCTCATCGCAAGAGTGCTCTGGAACCTGGCACATATTATCTTTGTTGGGTCATTGATATACCCTAAATCAAGTTTTTTCACCATATCTTCCTATTTTTTTATACTAGCACGCTCATTTTTGTTTTCCTGTGTTCCTACACCTTCTCGATTCTCCCTTCCCATTCTACCTTCAAGTCCACCGGTTGGCTGCTCAACACTATCCTCCTTTTTCATATCCCCCAACTCGACTCTCTTCTTCATGGATGCAAGGGTCCTCTATGTCATTCTATGGTTCTTTGACGGTGATCCTTTATCTTCTCATACTTCAACATTAGGCATGGAGACATCAAAAACTAGTGTAAATTTTACAATGTGCATATCCTCGTCATAAATTTCTTCTTCATCTTCTTTCCTAGGCATGTAATTACGCCTTTTCTTTGTTTTTTCTTCTTTCTTCGTCACTAGTGTTATACGTGGTGATTGCCTCACAAGTAGTGAGGTCCCAATGCCCTCATCTGCATCCTTGTTCTTTCTTCATATTTTTCTTCTAATTTGATCTAGCACAGTATTGTCTTCTTTCTCTTCTTCTTCTACCTCGAGGACATTCTCTAAGTCCTCATTTTCTTTCCTTGGGGTGTATCTTCAAACTTCCTCTTTATACCCACGGTTTTTTTCCTCGGGAGGACTCGACAAAGTGATAATTCCTCACTAGCAATATAATTTCCATACTTAAACCTCGGCCTTAGGTAGACATACACGCCACGGGCTCTATCTACCCTATAGGTATAACTTCAATAGTGATATCAATATTATCAGACTCCATTGTTTCCATATATGCCTCCTTATTGGGATAGAAATAAGTTTTGCGTAGAATGTGAATATATGTATCTACCTTATCTCGCATCAAACTGTAACTTACACGCATTATGCAACCTATTCACCAAATCCTTAAAATAACATGTTGTAAAGGAAAAGGAAACTTACACCAAGGGCCTTTATACCCGGTATTCATATATAACCTTCCTAAACATAAGTTTTGGTAGGTTGCAAACTCGGTTTGTCCCTCCAAGATACTAGGAAACTCCCGTGGAATGCGCCACTCTCCTTCAAATGCATCGCACACCCTTTTGTACCATTTTCCTATACGTTGCTTGTAAGTGCTAGAAATAGTGCCTTGAAAAGTGAACTTCACAAATTTCTTCACCAATGACTTGTTCTCCATTGGGTACACCCACATCTTCTCCTTTGGCCCATCACGAACACTGATTTCACAAAATACTATAAGGAGTAATATAGCTCCTCAAGTAATATTCTCACTTTTTTCTCTGTCTGAATGTGTGCTTCCTCCATAATGCTCTCTACAATGTATCATGTAATATTGTAGTAGGTTTTGTTTGTCATCTTATGTGTGATATACAGCCAGCACTTGTTCACTTCCTTCCACCTCTCCGAGGTGCCTAGCTTACAACCTGTTGATCAGGTGTGCGGCTACCCTGTAGCTTAGTCTTCTATGTTTTTGACATTAAAATATCAGCCTTCCTTGTGATACTTAAATGTAATGGTCATTTCCTCTACTCCATCATCATCAGTAAGGTCATTGGAAATTTCTAATCCAGAGTCACACAATCCAGTCACCTTCCCAATCAATTTGTTGTAATCCTCATCCTTCTACCCACAAAGTAGAAGTAGTCCTCGTGGACTCACGACATAAGCCATTGGTACAATCACTCTGGATTTCTAAAGAAGGACAACTCGTATAATTGTATCACTCCAACACTCTCCAAATATTATCTTGTAAATCATGTTATCATATACCCTTTTCCCATCTGCAATCCTCCTATTAGCCTTCAAGATGGTGTCATCCTTGATATCCATTAGGATTTTCTCAGTGTTTTGATTGATGTCACTTATCTTACACTTTGTCAACTGAGATGTCCACGATCTTCCTTCAATTACCTCCTCCAGAAACTGCATTTCTATGAACCATTCCTATGGTGCCTCCTTTATCACAATTTCCCTATCTATGGCCACAACTCTCCTTGGTGTCATTGTTCTTTCTTAAATGAAAATGTGCTTTGCAAAATTCAAATATCTTACCACCTCTTACCCTTACAAAACTCAATCTCCTTTGTTACTTCAAACACTCTGTGCCCTAGTGTGCCCTAGCTATAAATATGTCTTCTCCAAACCCTAACTCTGTGAACTTTCCTTCTACACACGCCCCCACTAGCTCAAACACTTTTCTAATGGAGCTCTTGTATAGTCGTCTCCCAATATCACCTAGTTTCTTCTTCAATTAATTACTCTCACACTTCACACTTCATCGCATTTTTGTTCGCACTTATCATCTCAAAAACTAAAAGTATCGATGGTAAAAATAACATTGCAAGCACCTCTTTTATAGATTCATCCATTTTTCTCGCATTAATTTCTCCTCACCAACCACCATACGTGGTAATAATTCCATTTTTTTTCGCACTTCAGCGCAGCATGACTCTTCCGCACCCTAGTCGTAACCTTTTGGCATGCCTACTACTTCTCAACCATAGACCTCCTTTCGTGTGCTTCCCTGCGCCAAGTACCTATCCACCATGCCTTATCCCAAGTAGTTTTCCCTGTTGTTCCTACTACCTCACGTTACACTTTGCACGTTCATTGTTTTGTGCATGGTATTTGATATGAGTAAATTTCCTTAAGTACCTTCAATCGAACACCTGTAACCTTTTTCCCGTACACACCAATCTGCATATGAATCATAGAACCAATTACTTCTTTCCAATCCACCCCACACTAAAATTATGCGCAGTCCTTTGCGCATGAACCCAATAGATATTAATCATCTCCTAGCACACAAGCACACTTATTACAACAAAAACTTGAACTAAATTGACAAAGCATAGCAAAGATGAAAGGAAACACATTAAAGGAAATCTAATCTAAGTGGCAATACTTCCTTATTAAAAAAACCAAGAAGACTTATTTATATTAGGGCTTCATCCTACTCCCATTGAAGTAACCAAGCAATAGAGTGCCATCCAGACTTATAACTGACAAGTGCCTGAATCCAATATCTTCATTACTACAAAAGGTCCTAACCAATGGACTTTCAATTTTCTTGGGCAGCGTAAAAATTTGAATCATACAGATAACCATCTTTCCCACTTCAAATGTTTTTTCCTAATATTCATATCATGTCGAGGCCTTTTGTCTCACTTTTTCTATCTTCTGGCTCCACTGGGAAACAATGTGCCACTCATCTAATTGCATCAATTTTTCTATGCACTCCTCAATATCTTTTTCATCATCTAGTCATCCTACACACACAATACGCAAGGATGACAACATGAACTCCACAGGAAATACAACCTCTACACCAAAAACCAACTAAAAGGGTGTGGCCTTATTCAACCTCTTGTAGGTAGTCTTGTATGCCCAAAGTACAACAGATACTTTATCATCCCAATATTTCCTTCCAACATCACATATTTTTATCAGTGTTTGTCCTATAATCTTGTTGAAAGCCTCAACAAGTACCATTTTCTCATGGGTGATAAGGTGTTGTCTTATGGTGTGCCACCATAAACTTAGCCAAGAGAATTCTGATGGTCTCATTCAAGAAATGAGTACCCCTATCACTTGTTAGACTCAATGGACATCTGTACCTACTGATAATGTTATCCCATAAAAACTCATTGATGTAGGTATTGTGTAATCCTTAGTAGGTGTTGCTTCTTCCCACCTTGTTAGCTAGTCTGTATAAGTTATAATATAGTGTGTGTTAGTCCTATGCATAAGTGGGGAAATAGGACCTACAAAATCAATTACCCATTTCTCAAAAGGTTCAAGTACTTGTAATAGGCCTCAAAATCATCTCATCTCTAGTTCCAAGCTTCCCAAGGCGTTGACAATGGTGACACACCCTAACATATTCTATAGTATCCTTATACAAATTTTCCCACCAAATTCCAACCATCGAATCTCTCACATGGTGGCATCCTCGACATAATGTCCCCCCTGTAATTCCACCATGAGATTCTTTCATAATAGCCTCATGTTTATGCTCTAGAAAACACTGATGTAAAACTTCATCACAGCCTAGTTTATACAAGTCTCCACTTACCAATTGGTAAGGTGTCGCATGTATTTTAATTTGATTCTTCTCTAAATTCTTCATTCCTTTAGGCACCTGTCAAGTGTTCAAGAATATTGGAATGTCCTCCAATTTAGTGGGTGTGTGATTCAATCTAAAGAGATATGCATCTGGAATTGTATCCTCAGTGATCTATGCATCCTTGCCAGAATTGATTCTTGACAAACGATCAAGTCCTGAGATACTTTTCCCTAGTTTGACAACCACTATAAACTGAAATTCCTGAAATAGTAGTATCCACCTGCAAATGTGCCTTTGTAATATAGGCTTGTTGACCAAATACTTAAGTGCCATATGATCTGTAAAGAAAATAAATGGTGTTTCCAATAAGTATTATCTAAATTTTTACATTGTAGATCATGGACAAAGCCTCACTCTCAATGGTCTTATAATGTTTCTCCGCTAGTGTCAACTTCCTTGCAAAAAAATAGAGTGATCTAAAATTATGTTTCCAAGTTATGTCAACACTTTGCACCAATCACCATCCCATAAGCATCCACGTGAACATGAAAGGATTTTTCCCATGAAGGGAAGCACAAAATAGGTGTAGTAGTAATCCTTTTCTTCAATATTTCAAATTCCTATTGTTGTGCATCATGCCAATAGAGTTTCCCTTTAGCTTTGAAAATTTCCTCTAAGGGTGCAAAAATATTTGCATATCCCTTAATGATTTTCTTGTAATACCATGTATGTCCGAGAAATTTGTGTACTTCACTTTGATTATTAGGTTCTTCCAAACCCAAGATCACTGCTATCTTGGTTGGGTCCACCAACAACCCTTCTTTATAAATAATATTCCTCAGTAAAGTTCCAAAAGTTGTTGCAAAGATGTACTTTTTAATATTAAGATAGATGCTCAACTACCCGCACCTCTCAAACATAAGTCTGAGATTCTCATAATGGTCTTTAACTAGGCCATAAATGGTCAAGTCATCCACATACACCTGTAAAAACTTATGAATGAAGCCTTGAAATGTCTATATCACAATGTGCAAGAACACTTATGGTGCATTCTTGGTCCAAAGGGCATCACTATGTATGTAAAACTTCCCCACTTAGTGGTGAATGTTGTATTTTCCTAATCTTCCTTTGTTATGCATACTTGATGATAACTTGGAAATCAATTAGTAAAAGAGTAGACTCGCGCCCTGCAACTCCTTCAAGGATCTCTTCGTGAATGGGGTAGGAAAGGGATCAATAATTGATGAGGAATTTAAGTCTTTATATTCCACACAGATCCTTATTGTCCCATCCTTTTTAATAATTGTTATCATGGGGCTAACCCATTCAGATTCCTCAATAGGCTCAATTATACCAGACTTGAGCATTTTATCAATTTCTTCATTTACCTTGACACGTAGATTAGGATTCATCCTATAAGTCCTCTTTTAAATCGGGCACCTTTTTTAAGTTTTATTCTCATCTCACCTAAAGATGGGTGTACTCCTTTCAACTCATGATCACCTCACAAAAACAAGTCCTGAAATTCACGCAAGAGTTCAATAATATTTGTCACTTCCTACTTCAACCAGTAATCACCAATAATGACCTCCTTATGCTTTGCATCTGTTCCAATGTTAAACTTAATTTTCTTCATAGGCTCATGATACATGCGTACATTTTCATCTGCTATGTCCATCACCTCGCGTGTACCTTCAATGTGGTTAATATCTAGGTTATGATCCCCATCATCCTCATCATTTATCATGCATACAAGTTTACCATTTTCCTTCCTTTCCTAAGTGCGAGACAATTTCTTCTTCTTGATCTCATCAAGGTCAAGGTACACCTCTAAATCTAACTCCCAAAACATATCAAATAGGACTTCCTCATCCTTCGCATTATCTCCTAAAGTAAAGCACTTCATAATCTACTGAGTGCTTCATTGACCGGTAGTTTAGTCCAAAAGTAATCAAAAGTATGAATCATACATGAGGTCATCTCCTACTAATTCACTCTCTCTTTTCAAATCTGCATGGACATACCATGGATGCATGACCACTTAGGGTGGCGTATAACTTATGTACCCAAAGTGATGGTGGCAAGGCCTCCTACCCCTCCATCCAAAGTCTCTCACAATTCTAAACATGGTGCGAAGAAGGGGTCTTTCTATGAAATTCACATATTTGAGAAGGTACATTGCTCTTAAGAAACCTAGTAGAAAATTTTATTCTCACTTCTTTCCATTCCAATAGGTTGTCTCGTGTGTTGCCCACCACAGCGTTGTTATCCCACACAGAGTATAGACTAGTATATTTATCCTATCTCCTTCATTATTCCACTAGGATTCCATGGCATGTAGAAATACATCAGGGTTCCCTTCACCACTATACTAGAGTACCTGGTTATAACTCAAGCGCCTAACCATGCATAGCTTGATCATGCGAGTAATGGTGTTTTTTATCTCTCCCCCAACTACTTCATACTTTCCATGCACACAACTATTACAAGTAATACTTTTGGTATCACTAATTGAATGAGCATCATCCCATTGTATCACTTTTTCCTTAGATGGATCGATTACCTTAAGGTATCCGATTTTGTCTTGTGCATATATCATGTTTAATTCCTCTTCACTCAAATGTTCAACATATGGATCATCCTTTCCATCTTTCAAAGGTATATTTATGCATTATTCCTTGTTCTTAAAAGCTAATGTACCCCTTTTTTAGCCCAAATATACATTATTAGCATAGCACCAGGGGTGCCCAAGTAATTTTGGAAATCTATCCACTTCAGCAAGATCTAATACTTCAAAATCCCCGATAAATGTGTCCCCCTGAATTGTAATCGGTACATCTTTTAATACTCCAATAATATTAGCCCTAGTTCTATTTACCATGTATAGCACATTCAAAGAAGGATGAAATTGTGGTCTTACCATATAATTTGAAGCATCAATGTGAGTACATTAACTTACGCACTTGTATCTATCATAATTTTGCTCAAAATTCATCCATCTATGATTGTATTTAACGTAATCTCCTTATCATACTCATGATTATGTGGGGGCATATTTACATGAAGTATCTACCTCTCATGCTCATTACCTGCGTGTGGTAATTTTTCTCTCAACCATGCTCCTAACATAGGGATTATATTCTCCTGAGGCAACATTTGACATAATTCCTTCAATTCATATATGTCCTTTTGTGAGAGTTCAACCTTATTTTATCATTCCATCATGTGTGCCTACTCCTTGAAGCTCTAAATATCACCTTGCAGATCTCTGATCACAACCATAATCTCCTAGTAAACCTCTTTCTGATGTGCAACATCAAGATAATTTTCATGTATAACCTTTTTCTTGGTTATAGTCAGCTTATACTTTGGAGGTTCTCATGCACATGCAGCCTCAGCGCATGTAGTGACTAACACTTGTTTTAATTCATAATTAAGCCCTACCTTCAACATCCATTGATTCCCAACGGTGCATTGTACCTTAATTGTTCATGTGCCATTTTCTTTCTTATGTTACTTGCTCATATGTTCATATAAGTTAGGACATTCTTCAAATTTGTTTTGTTTCCCACACGATGAACAAACCACATTCTCGAGGACACTCATGCTTGATAATGATCGGGATATCCACAAGTTCCTCTAGGAAATCCTCCTCTTCCACCATCGTGATGTCGACATCTATATCCTCTAAGAAATCCCTATTCCTGTTATCCCCATTATTGCACCCTTCATTATGGTGTTTTCCTTGTTTGTTAGATCCACCTACTATACTAGTCTCTCTGGGTACACCCAGTCTCAATGGATTCATGGATATGATCAATCACTCTACAGTCAATGGTGTCATGAGTATGAATCTTGAAAATCTTATAGTAGATAAACACATTCTTCTAGATCACATGTTGTAGGAGGGGACATCTACTAGCATCATGGTCCAAATGAAAGATCTCATAATCCAAGAACATGGTGCGCACCAACTTGTGATGGCATCTATCCTTAGTGTGTCCTTCAATCTCATAATATATACATCATATTCCACTGTGGATCTCATGAGTTTAATTAGCAAAGAGATTCTCCAATTGTTTCACCATAGCTACAATATATTCCTCTAAGAATGGGCTTACTCCAGTGTCCACACTCCCAACTACTTCAGCGCACAAAGCTTCTTCTAAAGCGTCTCACGTATCCACAAAGGTATTATGAGATAGCACCCTTCGAAAAGGATTCAATAGCCCACCAACAAACCACTGTGCATGTTGATTAGGGTGTATTTCATAAGACAAATTTGACAAAAAAGTTTTAAAATGCACGTCGTATTCCCCACACTCTCAAATAAGCATTGCTTGATGTCCTTAAGCACATTGATACTTTTCTGATCAAACTTAGGAATATGGAACTTTACTAGAAACATAGAGTGCAAGGCATTATAATCCACCGTAGTCTGATGTGGGTCATACTTCCTATACCAACTATGTGCACGCCCTTGAAGAGTAGTATCAAACTAACTTGCCTTTTTATATGAGGTTGTAATTCCTTTAGCGTGCCATAGTATCTCACACTTGTGCACATTCTTTATAGCATCTTCAATACCCCTATATTCTGGAAAGTGAAGGGACATCTCGTAATAGACCTATTATGGCTGATGAGGGCATGGACCTTGTCCACTAGATTTAGAACCAAATCCCCACCAGTATTTCCTCCACCTCCAGAACCACCTAATCCACTTGATCTCGATCCTCCTGATCCTCCTAATCCACCTCTTGTTACAAGTAACAAAGCGGTGTATTTCCTTCCTTTTTCCAACTATAGTGCTAAACTAAACTCCAACACGTATTCCCAATGTTTTGCACACCCACACTTTGTCCTAATGATGCACTAGAAAATATTCCTTGTATTAATCCCCCAACCAAAGACGATGTCATTTATGCTTTCATAGGTGTACATGTTATCTAATACACTTTTGTATTCAAATTAAAATGATATCTACACAAGCTATTGGATTACCTACACTCACCTACTTATCAATGATTACTTCTAGAACTAGAACACCAAGCACAAGGGCTAGGTTACTAGGTGGGATCAAATGCATGCCCACTGTCCTCAATCTTTCCTCCTCTAGCACACTCTCATTAGAAGTGAAAGGGATTCTCTCTGCACTTGCCTAAGTGGGGAGAGCTTGATACTCCAACTCCACATATTTGATGTGAGCTTAAAATCCTTCACGAGACATCATCCTCTGCAACTCCACAAACTCCTCAATTTTTGTTGCTTCACCAATTCCCTCTCCCATGATTCATTATACTTAAGCCACCTTTCTTGTCTCTTCCTTTCTGCTGCAAGGTCCACCATCTTTCACTACACCTACTCCTACCCTTGTGCATGGTGGTATGTTTAGCTAGCCATAGGTAGGTGCTCTAAACTCAACACCACCATCAAGATCTTAATTTCCAAAGGAATAACGTGTATGTAAGATCCTCTAGGCTCATGCAAAAATTCAAACTCAACAACTTCTAGACAAGAATACATAGAAACAACATATTCCAAAGTATAATTATGCACAACACCAGCCCACTAATGATCTACAACACATGTCCAAGGTTCATATGCATCAAATAATTTCTAGTAATCTTCTGCGTACAAACCCTTGGTTTATAACTCTAGTTTTTCTTTGATGCATATGCAGACAACCACTCGTATAATTCTATAGGAAAAGCTGCTGAAAAATGTCTCATAGAGCTCATAATACAAATTATCTTCCACCAATTTATGCGCATTGAAATCAGGTCCATAACCATATCTTCATAAAAATTGATCTTGTCCTTCGTATACCTAATCTTCAATGGCGTAATATTCAATCGATACACGATCATCATGCAACATCATGAAAAATAATTTGAAAAGAGGTCCCGGCAACAAAACCAAAATGTAGTCTTGTTTTTCCCCTTAATTGCAACATAACCAAAATGAAAACAATAGTTGGATACATTACAATACTCTCACATAATCATGCGCGCAAATTCATACCAGAATTATATCTCTATTACAACTACAAACTCTCTCAAACATGAAGAATACTACATACTTATATGGGTGGTGACTTTCCCTTCACCGCCCATGCATTCTTATATCCATGTGCCAACAATGCATGCTTTACATGATTACTAATAATAGATTAATCTATAATTGAACTCTATCTTAATCCTATTATTAGCACAAACTATGCATGTCTCTTGGTCTTCCAATTTTTCCCAAAATAGCTCTTTCTTGGCCATAAATTCTTCATGCTTCTATCTCTTCTTGAACCTGCACTCCAACTATTTTTCCTATTTTTGCTTTGTCTTGCTATGCAAAAATTCCTAAGTCCTAAGTGCTAAAAGTGCGAGACTTTAGGCGCAATTCTACCAACCACTCACTTTTATTCATGCACTCCCTTCTTGTGTGCTATTATCACATGCGCCTCTGATACTTAGTCACTTTTTCATCAATCCAACATGTAGAAAATTATTTCGCCAACACTTGTGAAATCAACACATCAATCCCTTCATTAAAACTATTGAGGTGGCCCATTGATCAACATTTCCAAGTCCCTATTTATTCCTATCAACCATGCCACTAGGAGCATCTCCTTTAACATTATTCTTATACCATTCTATCTTCCACATTTTAAGAATTCATCTATTTCTTCCATCACCATATAGTCTCTCGAGGGGTATCCTCCTACCAAATCTCATTTTCTTCTATAAATTATCTATTTTTAATACTTTCTTTAAAAGGCAACTTCTTTCATGACACCCTTAAAAAGAGGGGAAAAATTAGACACCACAAATCCACCATACTCAAATCATTATTAATTCACTCCTAAATCACTTCTAAATTTTAATTAACTCATATTAATCAACTATTTCTCTATTACATAATTCCCTTCTCGCACATCTACTTCCCATCACATCCTATAGAGAATTAATATTACTTAATTTCTCTTAATCCTAATTAACAAATCTCTAATTCTACATATCCATTACCTTGCATTCATCAAGATAATTTGACATTTCAAATCCTAAATCTATATAGTAAACCCTGATAAGTAATAATTAATAACTACGCAATATCATGCTAGAATTCTATTTGAGAAACCCTTAATATAAGATCTTACTAAAATCATATTTATTTGTGATTTGGGAGAATTTCTTATATCAAATCCCTCATTAATAACCATGTTGACCTCTTCTTGCATAAAGCGGGTAAACAAGTATTAAGAAATCAAGAGTGCATCAACTCAATGAAGGAGGTTTTAATTTTCTTTGGTTATGCATATTAAACATCTTTATTTTCATTTACTTCATCTTGATGTATTCTAATTGCTATGATTTATGTATTTGTGATGCAATATCTTAGTTTCATATTGTATCTTAACCCATTGGATGGTTTGGTCCTAAACAAATGGTCTCGTCACGGATAAACTATGAGATTATAAAAGTTTTAGGAATGCTTCCTAGGAGGAATATACTTGTGGAATGATGAAATTAATTATGTGAGAAATTTAGTAATGTGAATATATATTCAAGTCATGCAAGAGAGATATTGATAGGTCACCTAGGCTTGGAATGTGCGCAAGTCATTCTTTAGGTGTACAAATCAAATTTGTAATTTCAAATAGATGTTTCTATATAAATTTGTATGGAACCATTGAATGGTTCCATACCTAGTGAATGGTTCCATGTGAAGATAAAATGAGATTGTGTTACTTCTTGTGCTGGTGCAACCCTCTAAAATATGTTTCATTATGAAACCCTAGATGTTGCACATGTGCAAAACCCTTTATATGATCCAAAATAGATTTGAACCCTAACCACAAGTATGAGACCCTAGAATAAGGTTAGTGGTTGGCTGAAGTATAATTTATAAACCACATATGTTAGCAATGCTCCAAAGAGGCCTCAAATTGCAAATAGTTCTCCACCTAGCATGTGATATCTAGATCGAATGGAGATAAAAATAATAATACATTACATGTTGGGTGAAACATTTGATGAAAATGGTTTGGAATTTTTTGAAAGGAAAACATAGTATAGAATTTACCTGCTACGGATGGGCATGGATTTTACTATAGAGATAAGGCGTTACACCGAAGCATATTGATTAACATGTACGTGAAGAAGAAGATCCAATTTTTTCACATACATGGACATGAATGGAAAGAGTTTTCATGAGAGGGAATAATGGACACATTAGAATTTGAACAAACATGACTACAAAAATATGCACGATTGATAAAATATAAGACTATGACAATCTTGGACAAAATAAAAGTTGATGAAATGGTTGGTATTGACAACACGTGGTGAGGAACAAATGTTAGTTGTCCACACAAGCTTTCAAATACCTTATAATACATTATAATACCTTAATATATATAATACAAGCTTACATAACCAAGATTATAGAAATCATATGGGGTAATGAAGAAAACTAGCTACCCCTAAGATATTTTCAAAAACCTCTATAACCTCCTTGCTACGATATCAAATGAAATATTTGGTACATGACTTAATTTATTATATTCTTTGAACATAAAGTACATATATAAATCATATTGAACTCTTATTAGCATGGAGTCTAACTTTATCAAAAACTACCACTCAATCCACAAAATCTCTTTCTCAAACTTATCTTTGAGTGAATAACAACTCACATACAATAATAGTGCTAATTACTCACACACTCACAAACATATTATTCTTAATACTACGTACTAATATGTTTAGCATGATAAATTTAGATCTAATTGTGCAAGGGCAATGATTTACTCTATAAATAGAGGAAAATTATAAATAGTTGAAAAGAGTAGGTTTTAGAGTGATACCTGGTTTTTTACAATTCTAGAGCAAACCTAGAAAAAATAGTGAAAATAGATCAACTAGGCCAAAATTGTAGCCTTTTGTCGGAACTATAACACAATTAAGGAAGTTATCTATAAATGTGGGATATGATATTATGTGTTTATTCCCCTTCTCATGAGCTCTGCAATCCTCGCTCATTTTTCTTAAATTCTCTATAGATCTTTGGGAAATTGATCCTTGTCTTTGCAACCCTAATGTGACTGTAACAACTTGCAAAACTGTAATAATTAGAGGGATTTATTGGGGGCATGTATGCCCTTAATAATTTGTAAAGTCTTGAAATCTACACACAAAGTATAATGTAACTCAACAAGTAGTGAAATATAATGCAAGTGCCCCTAACCTTTATCAATTTCAATGCTTTAATCAATGCAACAATTAAATGATAAATGTTATCTATAAATGCTTGTAAATTTTTTTCCATATGGGGATGCTCTTGATATAGTTTTAAAAAAAAAATTAACTTCATTATATGTATCCTTAATTATCTCTATGATTGTCTTAAATGCATTAATACAATTATGTATTTATAGACTTCTAAATTAAACATTAAGACCCTATCGACACACATATCGACACACACACCGAGTAGGAAAATCCAACAAAGAAGGACCAAAATATTTAAAGAACTTAAAACAAGGGTAAAAATTTCTACAAGAAGAGGGAATTAGAAATCTTATTTGGTACTAAAATTGTCCTATGCTTTTGGTAGAAAAATTGAAAACCTAATAAAGTAGGGGAATAGAGAAACCTTGGGAGAGAGAAAATTAAAAGAATGTAGAGGAAATAAAACAGTAAGAGGAAAACATGAAAATAACTTCTCGAATACTTATTAACTTAATAATCTTGCTCAATAAAATTCTAATTGTTTGATTGATATAAAAAAACATTACTTCAAATTTATTTTCCAAAAATAAAATTGATGAAATAGTCTATATTACTTTATAAAATATTACAGCCTATCCACAAAAAATATGGGTGGTAAAGGGCACACCCCATGAAAAAACTAGCCGTGACGGCTAGGAGACTAAAGTATCAAGCCCAAGGGGCAACAACAAACTTAACAACAATGCCAGAAAACCAAAGGAAAAAACTAGGCCACCGCAGCAAACATAGAGGCAGGGGGTAGTGGAGGCCCCTTATCCTCCAAGTTACTACCAGGAAGATCGTTACCATCTAGAAGGGGTGGTCAGCCTGAAGCAAGTTCTTCATCTTTGTCTTCATGTTGGCTAGGAGAAATAGTAAGAGCCAACGGGACTTTTGCCAGAATCCCACCCATCCCTCTACACAAGAGGCGGGGAGTGGTGGTGGGAACCCCAACCACTGTGCTGCGCACAATGGTGAGGGGACCCCAACCACTGTGATTGATAGGGCTATGCCATTTCTTGGGTTGCCGCCTGGGAGAGTGATGACAATGAGCTTGGTCTACCAACCGGCCATGGCCATGACGCCCTCTTGAACGAACACTCCCAGAAGGGGAGGTAGGGGGTTCCCACACCACAGTGCAAGGAGCATTGGCCCAATGATCCAAAAGGGTCTGAAGGTGCCGCACCTCTAGCTCCACCTTGCGGGCCTGGTCCTGGATCTGTAAGAACACATTTGAGATAAGCATGGCCTTATCATAATGCGAAAGAATACAAGAAACTATGGAATTAGCAAAAATAGCAAGTGCGTTCTTTCCATATAAAAAAAGGATCTCCACTCTGAAATTATGCCACACTTGCACAAAATCATGGGGAATGGAAATAGAATCCCCTAGTAAATCATGTTGCCAATGAAATTTAGCTGGTCTAAACGGCCAAAAGAAATTGTGGATCCAAGCCCAAATAGCTTGAGCTTTTGGGTAGTACCAGAACAAATGTATGAGCATCTCAATGTGCCCACAAAAGGGCATAGCCGAGGAGCAATCCCGTAATGAGATAATCTGCACCCAACAGGGAGGCCTTGATAAGTAGATACCAAGCAAAATAGGCTAATTTGGGCTGAATGATGGCTTTCCAAATGGTATGAAATCTAGCTTCCCAGGATGACCATCCAGAATTGATGGACCATTTAGAGTTAAGCAAGGCCACCATCGAGTAGCCTGGGGATGAGCAGAGCATAACCTTTTCATGGGGAGTAATTTAAAAAAGGGGTATCTAGAAACCATTTCCAATCCTTCCACCAAGGCATGAGAGAGATGACACCAACTTTTGAAGAATCTCAGCAGGAATGGAATCAAGAACTTCTTAATAAGACTCTCTATCAGCAGAAGCAAGCTGAAACTTGGCTTTAGCTTGAGGCCAAGTGAGAAGTAATCTAGTCTTCCTGTAAAATATATCTTTAAGAGTGTGCAATCCTCGACGATACAACTTAAGATCATGAACCCAAGGCACTTGTGCAAGCATCACATCATGAAAATTGATGAGAGGAGACCACCAAATGTTGTGGTCATTAATGGATAGCCCATTTCTGAATCCATCCCCTTCCCAGATTAAAAAGGGTTTGAGTAACTCCCAAGATTTCCATATGCTTTTGACAACAAAGGTGCCCACAACCTTAACCGGGGCTTTGATAATGAGAAGACTATGAAAATCCATCCCTTGCCAAGTTTTATGCCCTGTGGGGAGCCTTGACAAATACAATTGTGAATCAACACTTTCCAAGCTTCATTGCCAGTGTAGGCCCGAATGATCCACTTAGTTGTAAGAGTAAACCCCTGGCGGCCAATGTCAGTCAGACCAAGACCTCCAAAATCCCTAGGGAGACAACAATACTCCCAAGAAACTCTGTGAAATCATTTTCCAAGCTCCGAGCTAGCCCAAAGGAAATCTCTGAGGAGTTTCTCCAATTTCTTGTAAGAGGCTTTAGCTAGCACCCAACACGAAGAATAATAAACATGTGTGGCTGCCAATATCTTGGAGCAAATCTAAAATTTTCCTACAAGTGAAAGGGGTTTAGTAATCCAAGTACTCCAACTTGCGGGAAACCCGTCAATAACATATTGCCAAAGTTGACTGGGAGAAGCATTGAAAGCAAAGGGAATGCCCAGAAATTTAAAAAAATTCTCCATGTTGGATATACTTCAGTCAAAATGATTCAACCAACCTAGGTTTAGGGAGAAAAGATTTCTGAAGCACTGGGTCTTTCTCCATTGGATACTGGAACATGAAGCTAAACAATATGTGTCCAAACATTGCATGACATTGTTGATATTCACTTCCTCCTCCAAGAGCGTGAGGAAGGAGTCATCTACAAAATGCCCATTGACAAGCTGAAGGGGAGTCATAGAAGGGAGTTGAATACCCCTCACAAGCCCTTGATCACGAGCATGGGCAAGGAGGAACCCAAAACCTTCAGTGGCTAGCACATAAAGAGCAAGGTGCTAAAGGACAACCTTGTCTGATAGAAGCGAAAAAGCCCAAACTACTCGGAAGTATGACCATTAACAGATAAAGAGGTCATGGCATCTGTAAAAAGCATTTTGACAGAGGTGATGAAAACCGAACTGAAGCCCAACGCTTCAAGCATCGCAAGAATGAAATGCCATTCAATCCTGTCATAGGCTTTTTCAAAGTCAATTTTGACAAAAATGGTTGGTTGTTTAGAGGTTCTTGCCCACTCCATACCTTCCCAGATAGCCAAAATATTATCCAGAATGTACCTGCTTTGTATGAAACCGATCTGCTCAGGACTGACGATAATGGGCAAAATGGGCTAAAGCCGAAGAGCTAAAGCCTTAGCTATGATCTTGTATGAAACATTGAGCAAGGTAATCGACCGCCAATTACAGATGAGCTCGGGTCTCCTGCTTTAGGGATGAACTTTATGTGACCCGAGTAAAGAGCCTTGAGGTAGACTTGCGCAGCAGATCTCAACCAACCATGTCCCAAAGGGCTTTATAAAACTCGCAAGGGAAGTCATCCATTCCAGGAGCTTTATCATTGGCCATAAGGGAAACAACTTCATATAAGTCCTCTAGAGTAAGCAATTTGTCACAGATAACTCTGTGAGCGGTGAAAGCTTGCAAGGAACTACCAAGAGGCATTCAGTGAGTGCGGCTTTTCACTCAGGAGACTCGTCATGTGCTTTGAAAACCTGAACATAGTGCCTAACAAAGGCTTGGACCATCCGAGGAGTGTCTGAAATCCAAACACCAACATCAACAATGGCAGAAATTTGTTGGTTCATGTGCTTGTCCTTGAGCTGCTGGTAAAACTCTTTGGTGTTACGGTCTCCAAAATTCAAAATAAAAATCTTTTATAAAAGTAATACATATATATTTTTAATTTTATAATAAAAAAACTTTGATCTTAAAAATATACAAGGCCGTGATATAGCAATTTCTGCCAAAGTTGATGCATTTAGAAAATGAAAAGAAAAACATGTGTATGGTGGATGAAGGTACTTTAGTATATATGTAAAAAAATAGTCATTATACCATGTAGAGAACAACACCTTTCTAGTGATGTTAGAATAAGGTAATCATTTACTATTTTCCAAAGTTTAGTCAATATTAGAGTTTCTAGATCTATGTCGAAAATCAAATGCACGAGTAATTGTAGAAATGAAAATAACGAAAACTAAGATGCAATATGATCAAGAAATCACAAGGCAATAATGACTCCAAATCAACTCAATGCTCCATATCATAGAATGATGCAAGTGATGTACATGTATAAGAGGAGGAAAGTGCAACTACCACCTAGATCAGTGGTGAATAACTCTCACTAACTGATATTGGAAGTAGAGTTGACTCCACATAACTAGTAAGCTAACTCAACACAACTAGTAAGCGACCTCGACACAATTGGTACACCTAAGCAAGCATATCCCATGAGTGTAGGAAAACTCCAAGTAAATAAACAAATACAAGGAAAATGAATATCCTACACTAACAATCAATCTTGTGGAACCGCATCTTGGTGTAGTGAAGAAATTATTGCTACACTCACTCAAAAACGATGCTCTCTTTCTTTATTAGACTTTATCTCCACAAGTTCAAGATGCCTCGTTCGCTTAATAATATAATATAACAAGTCCTTACTATTTCTAATAAAATTAAAAATGAAAATAGATACAATAAATTTCTAAAGAGGTAGAAAACTAAATAGAATTTGAACTTTGAAACAATTTCACATTTAATTTTAGCTGTGAAAGAAATGTAAATATAATAAACATAATTACTCACCGTGAAAAAAATGCCAATACTACAAGTTACGTGGTCAGTTATTTTAGTTTTCTACAAAGATACATAGCTTCTAGAGCATTTTAGACTATGATTCTCGTGAAAGACGTGAATTAGAGTTAAAGCTCTAAATCTCACGAGTTGAAAATCAAATACTCAAAATTAAATTTTGAAGCATTCTATTTAGAGGATAAAAAATCAATAAATCCAATCATATAGATCGACACACATGATTGGGACCCGCGTTACTAGATCACATCGAGAGGTTTTTGTTTTTGTTTTTGAATATACCCAATTGAAATCAAATGGTGGCATGCGAGGCGGTAAGCGGTTTGTTAGGAACATGTGTTAATAACTAGTAGGGTGTGGGTTCGAATCCTCGTAGGTGGTATGTACAAACATTGTTGCCAAACCAAAATCTCAAAAACAAACTAATTGTTGAACCTCGCAAGTCATGTGACATGACAGATGACATAATGGTTGTGATGATGCACTTTATGGTTAGTTTTATGTATGTGGTGCATTTTGTGGGGAGAATAGCCCTTGCCCTAAAAAACACGTTGATGCATTTGACAACAATTTGAATTCAAACTTAAATAGTGGCAATATTAGTGGTGATCCATATTGCTTTATAGAATTGTGAAACATTATTACATGCTCGATGTTGTGGTGGTAGTGTACATTTTAAAGGTTTTCATTATAATAACCTACAAAATTAACATTGAATTCAAATTAATATTGCTACTATTTAAGTTTGAATTCAATGTTAATTTTGTAGGTTAATTATAGTGAAAACCTTTAAAATGTACACCACCACCACAACATTGAGCATGTAATAACATTTCACAATTCTATAGCAATATGGATCACCACTAATATTGTCACTCTTTAAGTTTGAATTCAAATTATTCTCAAATGCATCAACCGATTTTTTAGAGGTCGATGGATAATAACAAAAACCATAAATTCAACTAATAAATCGGTGATATATATGTTGAAGTTTACTATAAACTTTACTTCAAAAATCATGTCACTTAAAAATGCTTCAAAGTAAAATGAAAATTTGAATTACCCATCTCTCATTTTATGAAATAAAACTAAACAAATAATGGATTGCAATAATATACCTTTAGGTGTTATCTTCAACCATTAAATATTGAATTTGAGTTAGATGACATGCAATAATAACAAAATCTAGAATCGAATTTGTGATCATGAATATGTTGACAAATTGAGTGGTTTCTCATTAGAGTTCCCAAATTTAAGGGAAAAAACAATCATGCGGAACCCAAATAAAAAAGCTATACATATATCATTGTGTATGAACTTCTAATATAGGCCACGAGAAAAATCCATTCTTAAAAACAAAAAAAAGAATAGAGTTTTGGGTCATTGGAAAATAATCATTTTAGTCTTTCTTCGTCTTCTAACGTCATGATTAAATCTTGCAAGTCTATAGAGCCCATTTTGGTCACCAAGATCTTTGAGTCCTCTACATTAGTTAAGGAAGAGTCCCACAAGTGGAGAGAATCAATGCTCTATGAACCAATTTATTATCTATATCACTCTAATATATTTCAAAATTATCGTAGAATTTCTTATAAAAAAATCTATCATTGTTTTAAAATTTAATTGAGTTTTTGTTTAGGCATATTTCCATGAAATCTTTAGACATGCTATAATTATCTAAATATTAAAATGCTTCAAAGATAACAATAGGCATTGCAATTGGAATAAAACTTCTCCAACATTTTAGTCAATAGCGCTTTATCCCCGTCTTTGAAAAAGACGATTTTTATGGTTGAATATGGAATATTAAGGCCAAACTTGCTTCTAAATTGAACGCCTAAAACAAGTGATATCACCAATGGCCCTTTCACAATGGACTGCATTCTTTACACTTGTATTTCTTTTGCATTGTTGAATATAGAAACCAAACCTACAAAGGAAATCAACCATAAAATGTACGATACATGTGATTCCTGACAAAAATTTAATAGAAAAATCTACAGTTATCAGGTCTACAAAAACATGAATTCCGACCTGTCAATACTACCCAATTTTTCATAAATCAAATCAAGGTTGATTAGTTTACAATGAGTTTTCATTCGAAATAGTTATGCTTTTTTGAAATTACAACCTGAATAGTTTTTTCCGAAAGTATAATTATAGTTTAATATTTTGTTTGCCGACTCATAAAAGCAGCCATTTTAAGTAAATAAAATAGACTTGCCCCATAAAAAATAAAGAGTCAGCCAATAGAATCTCAGAAAAAGTTTGTTTTTTTTTTTTTTTTTAAATTAAAAATATTTGTGCAGTATTAAACTTACCAAAACATAGTAACATATTTTTAGGCCGATGGGGTTTTTATAGTGCGGGCACCTCCCGTTATTTGGTCGTGTTATTAGTACCTGCCGTTATGGCTTTCTAGTGGCTGTTTGGAGGGCCGAGACAGGTGCGCGGTTGAGCTGATTACAGATCCGTGACAAAAGGATTGCTGAGGGCTTCACATTGCTGCAGAACTGAATAAATCCGATTCTCATAGTCAGACATTTCGGATCAGATAATCTGCTCATGTATGGTGTTGTCTATCGAAGATCCAATTATGACTGTAGATACTGAAAGATCTAAATATGCATTATAAAATGGCTAATAAAACTTGAAATTGCAAAAAACCTGAACTCCAGAACTATGATGAAAAAAATGACACGATCTAGGTTTAATGCCATTGAAAAGCGGATGAATTTGACACGCCCTATATATTAAAGTGGAAACATTAGATCCATCAATTAATACATATAGCTAATTATTGACACTAGATCTATGTATTTCATGTGTAGCTCCTTTCTCGCCTCAACGGAGGGATTTGCGTTATGTAAAATTCACAGAGACCTTGCACCTAGCCTCATCATTTAGGATATTTACTCAGTTTTCAATGCTTTATGGCGTTTCCTGGAGACACGAGGCTTTAAGAAAACTACAGTAGTTTTCCCACTTTAGCTTAACCCATGTTGATTGCCAAGGATTATTGGTTTAAAAAATTGGGGATTGCATTTATTTGAAATTTCTACAGTATTAAATCAGTCAAAAATCAATCATATTCATTCAAAAGTTGATAAAAAATCAGCTCTCCATGCAACAACTTTTTTATTCTTTTGGGGGCGCAGCAAAATGGAAATTTAAATTTCGAAATGAAGGAAACTAGGGCAGTTTTGCAGCTTTCATAATTTTTCTTCGTTTTTATTTACAGTCTTTTAATTAAATACCCGATTCTCTAGGGTATTTTTTGTAATTTATAGTTTTCCTTTGTGATGTAATTTTATTCTTTACATGTTTGCAATTCGTTTAGCTTTACCGTAAATTTTTACAGCCAATAGAAATCCGAATTTTAATTAATAAGAGCATGGCTCTCCTCTGATTTTCAGTCATAACATTAAAATAAAAAAAATTGCGTGAAAGGTCTGTTGCAATAAACTATCTATCGGAATATCCAATGTAATTTACAGATTAAAAGTCTCAGCACAAAGTACAGCTGCATACATTTTAGTATTTTACATATAGATATGCATATGTTTATGAATCAAGGGTCCTCTACACAGTCTACCTTTCTTAGTAATATAGGAGAATATAGGGTAGTGCCCAATAAACACAACATCAATTAAAATGACCGAAATAATGTACCCGCTCCCTTTAAGGGCATTCCCAGAATTAAATATGCCTCACATCAATCAAGTATAGCTGCTCACACTCTACAGAGTTGTATAGTGTTCAAGATTGTTACTACCAATTGATAGGGTTCAAGAGAGTAATTCACACATGGGGGCCAATATAAGAGCATGCAACAAAAGGGGTGAAGAGAATTAAATATAATATTTTCTACAAAAGCCTAGTATGTTTTCGTGATGTATTCTCCCACCACTTTCCCTGATAAGCATAGCTCATTGTCATTTGGGGTCAATAGAGACTATCCCTTATGTAATCCCACAACATCGCAATTGTTCAGGGAAACATCACCTCCGACGTTGTTGGTTGTTGGTGGTCGGAATACAAGGAGTGATAGGAGTAAAAAATATACCCAAGCTTTGATACCATAGGGAAACGAGCTCAGAATGTTGATTTTGGAGGACGACCACACTTTCTATGTAGGTAAACCTGGTGGTGAGAGAACCCACTACCAAGTCACTCGTTCAAGATATTGCACACTTTGTTAGACGCAATCATAATTTTATGTTTTGTTGAGGGGTAACTAATTAGCATCTGAGATGATTTTTAGTTTGGAATTTCTTTTCTTCACATTTGGTTTATAGTATTATGGATCTCCCTCATTCTGGATCTTTTACAGAGGAAAGGCGGGGTATTAGGCCAAGTTTCCAATTCCCATGTCAAATGAAAAATTTTAAATTATAGTTCACGAAATTGATATTGTGTTTTTATGCACTTTTCAATTTAAAAGTATCTACAACCCTCATCCCCTAAACCTGCATGGTTGCATGCTAATAAAATAGAAATGAAGCTTAAATGGTCAGGTCATGTTCTAAAGTGTTTTAGTACGTCAAAGAGTGGGAGCATCCCTGCAAAATCCATCTGGTACATATACTGCAATCATGGCAATGGCTGATACCACATCTTTTTCAGGCATTCTTTCAAACAGTTCATGTGCATTAGGTATGCTTCGACATTTTGTATAGATGTCTACTAGAGCACTTGCAACTACATCTAACAAACCATTAGGCAGTTCCTGATACCACATCTTTTTCAGGCATTCTTTCAAACAGTTCATATAGATGTCTACTAGGGTACTTGCAACTACATCTAAGAAATCATTATGCTTTGATGGCTGTAAATGCACATTCTACTTACTACACACAACCCCTCTGAAGATTACATATCTTCAATTATTGTAGGCCTGTATTTTCATGAGCATGGTTTCACAAGGAAAAACAGTCCACTCTTTCATTGCTCACACGTGATTAAATGGCATTTGCTACACACAACTTTTCATTTAAAAAACATATTTAAATGTATGTCAAGTGCAGAGTTTTGATAGATGCCAGTAAAGAGTTTGAGCAAGTGAAAGAACAAGACAGTTTCTCATGGAATACAATTATTGCAACATACAAAAGACATGGTTATCCTTACAAGGCAGTCACACTATTTCACCATATGCAACAAATAGGTCTTCAACCCGATCAGTTTACATTTACCAACATACTCCTAGCCTATGCCAAAATCGAAGCTTTGGAACAAGGTATGGACATCTATAAAAGCATAGACATGTATGAAAAATGTGGAATCGTAGACAAGGCACGTGAACTATTCGACAGAATGCCTCAAAAAAATGTGGTATCGTGGACAGTAATGATTGCATGATATGCCCAAAATGGATTTGTTGAAAATGCGTTATAATTACTTAGAAACATTCACAGGGTATGGACATCCATCAAAGCATAATGGATAGAGGAATTTTGACTGATGTAGTTACAACTGCCTGGTAGACATGTATTCAAAATGTGGAAGCATAGACAAGGCACGTGAATTGTTTGATAAAATGCCTCAAAGAAATGTAAGCTCATGGAATGCCATGATTGCATGATATGCACAATATGAATTTGTTGAAAATGCACGTGAACTGTTTGATAACGAAGATGTAAAAATAGATTTCTATTGAAAAAGGAAAAAGAAGACAAACAGATTTCAAAATACGTTGCCATATGTTAGCGGGTAAAGACAATGTCTTTTCTAAAAGATGCCGAAGTTTTCATGTACCTTTCAAATGCCACATATTGGGACATTCCCCAGAATGCTTTAATCTATGTAGGCAATCGAACAATTGATTAAAAGTTAGGAAAAGCATGATAGGTAGCATAAGTGATGGTTGGTCGTGAGCAACACCCAATTGATCCCTGGGTCTTAAAATACAAGACCCACAAGCCTGAGATATTGTGATCATGAGGGAGTCAGTTTTTCTATAGAATTTAGCTTCCTTTACCATTGGTTCCGCCATAAGCAGCATATTGTCAACTAACTAGAGATGTTTCATCCTGAATTCGACATGATCTTTATGCCCTTTATAGCATATAGATTATTAACTTATAGCATAGAGATAAACATCAAATAGAGAAACTCAAGGTAAACACAACTAGATATAACTATAAATGGAATTCATAGTTATATGGGAATTTAATTAGTCCAAGGATTTAAACCATCATGGAGTGGATAGTGAGAACTAAGTGATTATCCCATTATCTAATTAAAAATGTTTATAAATGTGTAGTCAATTAATAATCTTCTCTCAACTTGTCTTTGAAAACCTTCAAAGTTGTCCCCACATGGCTGCCACATAAGATTTGATATTCAGTTTGATGTCTCAATGGAAAACCCATTTTTGTAGTTTTTAGTGCAGTTTATTTCCATTTGTAATTGTACATAGTCAATCTTCCATTCTCTGTCTTGAATTCACATCTTGACATATGCATTAGTTGCTCTCTAATATGAGGCCAATTTCAACTATTACTCGTGTGTGATTCATTTGCTATAATGTTTACCCGGCTAATTTTGAGATGTGTGTGATGTTACCCTGTCTTGCACCCAGAAATCGGTCTCTTTGGCTTTGAATGAAGTTCCAGTAATTTATGTTAGTTTGCATTGTTACTAGTGTGTAGCTCATTCTAACTCATTCGCTGCAATATTTATTCAGAGGACAATGAAACCATGGCCATAAAACAAGCCAAATATTGTGAATTCTCAAGAAGCAGTAATGATTTTTTTAAAGCCAGTAGAGTTGTGTATTTTGTCCGCTCAAAAATATTTGATTTAATGTTCTAACTCTTTTTATTTACCATGTAGGATGATAAAGATGGTAATCAAGATGGATGGGAAGGTGTCCTAGATCTAGAATTATTTGGAGTTAGCAAGGAGTGGCATACCATACATCTCCCCATTGCCTCCACCACTAGATTCCATAGTTATCATTACAACTTAATGTGTTGTATTTAGTACACTTTGTTTACTTCTCTTTTTTTAATGAACAATCGATGGTAATTCGTTTTAATTTTTAATAGTTTTGCTCACATGTCAACCTTAACTCGCAAGTTTTTTTCTCAATATGAAATCTGAAGTGTATTGTCATACCACCATTTTTTATGATTAACTAATTACATTAATTACTTATTAAAAAAGACTTGTTTTTCAATCAAATATTTAAGAAAATTTTATTATTGAAGGTGCTTATTTGTGGGGTTAAGATAGGCGAATTCTTAGCATCAAATATTTAGTTTAGATGGATTATGAAATGAAAATTAATGTCATAAATTATATAAAACAATGTATTAGATAAATATGATGTATGGAAGGCTATCATACAACATCTTGGAGACAATGGTTATGTATCAAATGTAATAACACAATGCTATTTAACGGATCAAGAAGCATACTCCAAAATCTATTGTTTTCATTATTAAACAACTACATGATTGTCAATATACAGGGGGCATGACATAGTTAGGCCTAACATTTCCTATTAGATATGCACTTTTGTATTCCAACTTTCTTTTTATCTAAATTGCAATTGTTTCGGTTTCATTTATTTCTCTTTGGCAATGCTTCTTGTGCCGGTTGAAATCAACAGGCACATTAATAAGTGTTCCACTAAGACCAAATTGCAGTCTTTTGTATCCAAGTTGCCTTATTTTGCAAATGGCATACGTAAAGCAACAAGTCTTTCTTCTAAAAGGCTTAATCTATGAACTAAAGTTATTTTCCCATTTCTTCTTATGTTGAAAGGAGCAGAAAATTTAGGAAGCAATTGATGTTGAATGGCATTATTGCATTGCTTACATATCTTGTCCCCCAATGTAAGCTTTTTATTGATATGTCACTAGATATAGACAGAAAGGCATTGATAGTATTGTTGGTAATCGTGGTTACATCTTTTTCAAAATGGAAACGTTCACAAAGAGCACAAGCATGTGTTGGCGTATTCGCTATAGCACGAAGGTATAGTGTAATTGTTTTATTTGTTTGTTTGTTTTGTTGTTGCATTGCATGTTCCTGCCCTTTCGTTTTCCTTATGTGGGCTTTTAAATGGTGCAATTTTATAGCAGCACCTGCATTTGCATTTATAGTAGGAAATGGTAATGTTGTATGTTGACTACACTTGTTTGACCCATTTCCATTGCTTGGGGTCAGTTGTATTTGATTGGTCATTGCATTTTCTATTTTGTTTTCTTGTTGAGTTACTTGTTCCTTTCCTTTTGTTTTTCTCATTTCTTAGAAGGAAAGACTTTGCCCTGATTTTCCACCAGCTAAAACTTCGAGTTCTATTTGTAGTGGCTACAAGATTCCATTCTACAGAAGTTCTAGACTGAGTTTCTATATAAAAATCCAAACTTTCAGGCCTGGCTATTGAATTTCAGTATTACTATAGTTTTTAATAGAGGTTCATAACAAACACAAAATGCATTTTCCAACATGACAAACACTACAATAATTCATGTTACTAGGAGATGCAATGCACGATGACTGCATTTATTATTAACAAATGAGGACAGACCAACCAGGAGGAATCTCACAAAAAATCAATATTGAAATTATATTTCTTGGTTGAATTACGAATTTTGGATGAATAGAACACAAGCACAATCCCAAAAATAACAAAGTAGACATTCATGAAATCTATTTCAGTTCTGAGTTCCTTACCAATTTCTTGCTTTGCATATAAACAATTTGCTTTTATGCTTTTACGGCAGGTACTGCTGCTGCAACGCAGCCCTTGTTTGGTTATTTGGTCATGTTATTTGGTTATTCACTTAAATTTGATGGAATATTTCGCACAAGATAGTTCTATATTTATGGAAAACAGAAACATAAATGTAACGCACCTTTGATAGGGGATAAATGTCATAATGAGTATTTCTAACTCCTATCTTGGTATCTATTTATCAATTTTATTTTTGTTTTGTTCAGAGGCCCGACCCCATGGCTAACCACCATTATTCCATCAAACAAAAATTGTTTTTACAACAAATTTAAAATTTTAGGATGCATGTTTAAAACCGAGCACCCTAAAGATCACGCACATTTGTTGTCAATGCTAAAACTAAATTTTTGACTTTCATTCACTAGAATTAGTTGTGGTGGAGTGGTGGGTTGCGAAAATAGCTACACGGAGGCTGTGGGTTCCATTTTACTACCCTCCATCATGAACGTGGGTGATGGATAGGGCCTTTGTGTAAAACACTATTGACCATTGATTCAAACATAAACATATATTTTGAGTCAAATGAAAAAATTATATTCGTTATTTAAATACTTCTAATATAATTCATTAGATTTTGTTAAATATAAAGCTCCTCTAGTATACATAGATTTTTTGTTTCAATCGTAACTTGTTCACAAGGAAGACTCCATATTTAGGATTATTTTAGTTGTGTTTAGGATGAGTATTCGATTTTAAAAGATTGTGTAGTGTAATAGGTGTTTAATATGTAACTTATGTGTGAATGCATTATATGTATAAGTTAATTTGATTTAAGGAAAAGAACGAAATTTAGTGAAGAAAAGTTATAGATCAAAGTAGGAAAACTTAATGTTAAACACGGCCATTAATGGCATATACTACCGAAGAAGTGCTAAAGCAAAGGTATTTTACTTTTGCAATGAATTTTACAGACAAACATTTGTTGGGAAAATATTTTAGATGCGTAAGCAAGGAAAAGCTTCGTCTTAGTTGGGAGCGGAGATCTTAAATGAAAGATCATGCCCAAAATTCCTTTTAGTTGATGTTGGAGTTCCAAGGTGTCGGAGTAATCTATAAGTTCAACTATTGCATGGGGGCCTTTTAGAAGTGTTTGATAAACACGAAAGTTTGACATGGTAAACTTTAAGAAATGTGATAGAGGGTTTTGTTGCTTCCCACTAGGGAGCAAGTTCAAAACTTAGAAGAAAAGGAAAAGGCACACCAAACAAGTATTTTGTATTGTCGAAATACGACCATTTTCTGAAGCTATTGTCTTAAGGCTACAAGTTCGTGGTGGAAGAATATAAATTTAATAGGAAAATATTGTCATGTAATATCAATACAAAAAAATTATGAATTAGATATAGATCCTCATGGATATATATACAAATTTCGTAGTAGCCTTGCTATCTCTTCGCCACAAATCTCCATTTTTTGCACTATAGGGAAAGTAAACATAATATATGTTTCTAATTTGCACATTTAAATTTCAAGATCTACTTTGAAATCCAAAAATTCGAAGACACCATATTTGCGAAGAAAAAATAACATAAGTGAATAAGAAAAATTGTTTTTTTACTAATAAAAAGTATTTAATATGACTACAAAAATATTTTAGCCAATCAAAAAATTGAATTAAAGATTTTGTAAAAAACGAATAAACATTTAGTTTTATGAAACTTTATGTTAAAGACAACAATTGACACTTGGCAAAATAAGATTGGACAAAGTAAAAATAATTAATAATGTTATGAAAATTAAAATAATGACACATTAAGTACAATGGTGTGTCCAATCAACATCCAAGTCAAAAATCATTTAAGACTTATTAAAAAAAATTAATGTTAAAACTATAGAAAGATTAAATATTTGCCACATGTTTTTAAATTGGTTAATAAGATAAATATCTTTTTACTAATAATAAATATTTAATATGACTACAAAAATTGAATTAAAGATTTTGTAAAAAATCAAATAAATATTTATATTTATGAGAATTTATGTTAAATAAAGCAATTGACACTTGGCAAAATAAAGTTGAATAAAACAAAAATAATTATTAATGCCATCATAATGAAAACAATGACACTTTTCAAGTACAATGATGTGTCCAATGAACATTCAATGCAAAAATCATTTAAGACTTCTCAAGAAAATTGGCTAATGTCCAAACTATAGAAAAATTAAATATTTGTCACATGTCATTTTTATATTGGTTGATAAGAAAAATAGATGTTTTTACTAATGAAAAATATTTAATATCTCTACAAAAATATTTAAACCAATCAAGAAAATAGAATTAATTTTTTTGTAAAAATCAAATAAATATTTACTTTTATAAAACTTTAAATTAAAAAAGCAAATGACATTTGACAAAATAAAATTGGACAAAGCAAAAGTAATTAATTAGGTTGTCAAAGGCTATACTACAAAGTAGGCTGCAATTTTGCCACTTCATGATATATATGAATGTATGGATTAGGTAGGTTGTTGTCATGACAAAGGTTTTGACATTCTTTGTTTTTTTACATATTAATAATATTATTAGTTTAAAAAGATTAAACATTCTTGAATCCATATTTTAGTCAATGTATTGATTAAAATACATTTTAATAAAACAAATACCTTCGCACCAATTAGTATGTGATTCTATTGATACATGGGGTGCAAAGTACCGATTTCATTTACAAAGTGGCCTCCTCGATGATATATGTGGTTAACCTTGTTTTCTTTGTCGTGTCATTTTTATGTCTTTGTGTTTGATTGGTCATGGTTTCAATGAGGATATCATACCATGCGAGAAAAAATTTGAAACCAGGATTGATCTACACGTGGAAAACAAGTTCCCAAAGCCTCGTCGGCTACCACTATGCATACCGAGACGACAATAAAGGTGGGGAAGACTATATATTACTATTTTTAACATTTGTAACCTCTCGCCTTTGGGCGTGTGCATCTAAAGAAACATCGAATGCGTAGCCATAACCTCATAATTTTTTGCAGCAATATGGTGTGAAACAAATGTGGATCGCACATATATTTTGCAAACCAAACCGGTAGCTCACAATTTATAGTAAATAGGTTACTATTTAACTTGCAATATCAATAGAATGCATTGAATAGTAGTAAAGTAACCTGAAATTGTTTAAAATATAATAGGTATTTGTGCTTTAGTAAAGGCTATTAACCACACACTCTGGAACAAATTCAATATTGTTATACTGTTAGACACCAATTTCTGGTAAAAAGGTTGTACAGTGGCACATATTAGGTTTAGGTAACTACTATCAAACCTCAAAAACTCAGATGCTACTGAAGATGATTAGAGGTTACTAATGACTAGAGAAATGTTAGCTATGGAAATAGAATAACAACAAACCTTCAAAATGTACACTCATTTGTATGCGACCAACAAGTTAGCAATTATACATAACAGATGCATACTTAAAACTCTAAATATGCCTATTACTCTTAGTCGTCACCAAGTAAAGCCAGACACTAGCATATCAACATTGCCCAATACATAACTAGAGCAAAACCTACTTCTATGCAAAGAAGAAAAACCATGCTAACAGAAAACATGTGGGTAAAATTTAGATTAGTTAATGGAGCAATTGGTGAGGTCATATCAATAGTATACAAACCGCCTGCTAGACCTCCAACTTTACCACTTATTTTGTTAACTTTACAAAATACTCGTGCCCTCCTTGTGATATAGACAACCCTTTGACACTTACCTATTTCTCCAATCATAAGAAATAATTGTCACCAAATCTCACTAAAAATGGCATGGTAATTAACGATTCATAAATCACAGGAATGACTCTAGAAAAATACACAATAGACATTGGTGCTACCGATCGACAAGGCCTCACCTTCACCGCTATTTCCCAAGTACAAATGTTTAACTTCTCTAAGCCTTTCATCATTGAAGGATGCTTCAAGATTTGGGCTTGTTGCAATCTTGTCTCAAGAAGATCATCCCATTGCATTTGAAATTAGGAAGCTAAGTAATGGAGAAAGGTGAATGTCGACATACAACAAGGTGATCTTGGCCATCCTACATGCAATGGCCAAGTGGCATCAGTTTTTGTCATAGAGAAAGCTCTTTATTATAATTGGGAATTTGAGCCTCATCTTCTAACTCAGGGAATGCTCACAAATGAGAAACAAAATGGATTGATCATCTACAAGCATATGACTTAAAGATACTACATAAGAGGAAAGGGATTGTGGTGGCGGGTGCAATCGTTACATCAATATGAATTTTTTATCTTTCATGCCTTCTACATTAGTCAGCTTTCTTGGCTTCTTTATCTTCTTTAAGATTATTCAAGTGACACTGCTATAGTCCAACTTAAAGAATAAATTGTAGATGGTAGGAAGGGGAAGGGTTAGTCAATCTACAATGCCATCATCTTCTTCAAATCTGCATTTACTTTAGGAATGATTTCCTTTAGAGTAAAAGGCACTTGAGCATGGAAATGAGTCTCCAACATGTAGGTTTCTAGAAAATGTACATAAATATCACCTCTAAATTCTTATGTCAGAACATGAAGGATGGCATTCTACAATTTGTGGTTGAATGTGACACTTTTCAGCTGAAAAAAGTCAAGAGTGCTCCATCTCTAGGTTTTCTATAAGTAAATGCATTCCCAATGAATTGCATCCATGGACTTCATTTAGGCTTGCCAAGATCCGAGGATAAGGACAAGAAATTTTTTGTGGTAAATCAATTGACTAAACATTCCCATTTCATTCCTATGACAAAGGAAGGATTCAATGGTCCTCACCTTGCTAAAGTTGTATTTCCAAAATATGTTTAAGATACATGGGATCCCTCAACACATCATTTATGATCGGACCATATCCTCCAAATTATTTTTGGCAAGAATTGTTTCAACTAGAGTATTGTTGTGGGCTATGTTTTTTCATTTGGCTAGTTTTTTCCAAATTTTTATTTTCTAATAAGACTTTTTCTAAAAGTATATGCACCAAATTTTATGATCCCCAATATATATGTATTAGCATAAAAATCTATTATTTTGTTTATAATTTACCTACCATACACATATTTCCTATTTTTAATCTAAAAATTTTGCCTAAAATTAAATAGTTGTAAAAAAATCGCATTCTTTATAGTTTACCCTAGTTTCAACTAAAGAAGGGTACTAGTGAACCTCCATCATCCTCGAATCAATGTACAAACAGAGGTAGTGAACAAATGTGTGGAAGAATAACTAAGGATGTATGCAAGGTATCATCAAGGCATGTGGGTGAAATGGTTATATATGGTTAAGTATTAATACAACACCACACATCACGTTGTCATCAAGATGTCTCTATTTAAAGAATATATGGTTTCAAAACTTTGTCACCTATGGACTAGGCAATTCAAAGAGCAAGGTTCTTGCTACAATAGAAACATTGGAGGATTGTATGTAATACTCAAACAATTGAAGGAAAATTTGGTCATGATTGCGATTCCGATGTAGCAGAAACAAACCAACTCGGAAAAAGTGCAATTTTGATGTGGGAGATATGGTAATTGTTCGATTCTGCAACCATATAAGGGTAAGTGCAGAAAGTTGGGGGCAAAAAGGGGTCATAAGTGGACATCATATTGCAAATAACAAAAAAATATCAACTTGTAGGGATTATTAGAAATGCATGCACTCAAAATTAGAAAAAGTTATATAAATATGAATCGTAGCATCTAGAATCTAGTTTCTAAACTACTTTTTTAAAAAAACGGACAAGTTTAGCTATATTAAACACTCAAAATTCAATGAATTGGTTTTTTTAAAATCCTATAAGATTGTAGTCCATTTTCCCACAATTTGGATGACCAAAACTTGATATATTTTTTTTCCTTTGGTGAAAAGTTAGATGTCATTTGTCTATCTTGGGATAGATTTTATTTTGTATTTTTTTGAGCAATATTTTTTTATGATTTTTTCTATGAAAGTGGTCTAAAAACATAAAGAAAACATATCACTTTCTTTTCCCGCCATAACTTCATCAAAAATATTGAAATCAAATACTTTTCTTAACATGTATAGAATTTTTCCACGGTTGGGATGGTATAGGTTTTATCACATTCTGATAAGTGAAACAAAAGTTGCAGTCTTAAACGTAGACATGAACATTCACAAGAAAAAAGTGTCTTAAATACCTACTATTAGTAAAAAATTATAAAATGATATTTATTATATTATATTCACTTTAAAATCAATATTTCTACGAAGCTAAGAATATCCCCTATGCGATGGTACCATTTTTGTGACATGTTTTGATTTTTCGGCATGGTTCAAGTCCGTGGAAGAGCAAATTTGATGTTTTTGGCCTTTCACATGCCATAATGACCTCCCAAAGCTCAAGTTCGAGAAAATAGAGATTTCCTGAGCCTTGAGGGTCAGATTTGATGATATAGTTAGGACCGTAATCGTGGTTTATAAACCACGATCGCGGTTCTAAATTGACCTATTAGTAAAATAACCATGATCGCGGTTCTTAAAATCATATTTACATGAATCCCAACATCCAATTCACCATGTGATTTTATTCTTTGACCTAACTATACAAATTTATGTGAAATTATGCCACCTTTTGCACTTTTTTCTTGTCATCGGAAGCTATTTTTTTACTATTTTTAAGGTGCCCTACATCGTTTGGAGTTGTCCTACATCGATTGAAACATCATGGGAGATACGAAATGAATTTCAAAAAGGAAATCAATAAGTAAAAAAACACCGAGAGGAATTAGAGGCAAAAATATTGCAAAATTTGGAGCGAATGTGGAAACTTTGTGAATCAAAAAGAGGTTCATCTTCAACCCCTACTATTGTAAGAAATGAGGAACCAGGTAATGTTTTTATTGTCAATGTTGAAGATGAATTAAATACTCGTGATGAAGATGAATTAAATACTTGTGATGTAGTTGATGTTGAAATTGAAGGAGACAATGAAAATGTGAATCAGGAAATTCATTTTGAAACCGTAGACAACCAAAATTTGGCAAAAACACCTCCTAGGATTTTACGAAAGAGACCTAATTATTTTATTGAAATTGATGAGAACATTTTGAAACCAATGTTTGAAAAACTTTCGAAAGGAAAATCATAAGAAAAGCCACTGAAATTTGGGATAATCATTTTGAAATTTTAAATGATTTCCAAATATGTCAATTGTTGGTTAGTTTGATGAAATTGAATAAAATGAGACCTACATTAAACACCTTAGGATTGAAAACATCTAATATACGTGTTCAAACCTCTACAATTTTGAAAACTTACAAGATGCATACCACATTGTTGGTGTCAAGAGACGCACAAGGGATAGTAATGTCATGTGTCGTGTACTTACTACTAGTGTTGTAAGTGAATCCACAAAAAATATAGTTTGATTAGGAAAACAAGTCGAATGTTGAAAGTTAATCGAAAAACTCTAATGAAAGCAATTGAAAGGCGTAATATCTTTCAATCACCCAATAACATTGATTTTTGGGCATTTTCTACTAGGGTAAGTGCAGGAAGTTGATGGACAAATATAGGGTCATCTATGGACATCATATTGCAAAAAACAACAAAATCTCAACTTGTAGGGATTATTAGCTATACACACACTCTAAATTAGAAAATTTTATATAAATATGAATCGTAGAATTCGGAATCTAGTTTCTAAAATACTAATTTTTGTAAAAAACGGACAAGTTTAGCTATATTAAACACTTAAAATTATATGACTTAGTGTTTTTTTTTTTAAACTTATAAGATTGTAGTCCGTTTGTCCGCATTTTGGATGACCAAATCTTGTTATTTTTTTTTTTCCTTTAGTGAAACGTTAGATCTAGTTGTCTATCTTAGGATGGATTTTATTTTGTATTTTTTTAGTAATATTTTTTTTTTATGATTTTTTTCGTGAAAGTGGTCTGAAAATATTTAGAAAACGGAGCACTTTCGTTTGCCCGCCATAACTATATCAAAAAATATTGAAATCAATTTTTTTTTTTTTTTAACGTGTATAGAATTTTTCCACGCTTTGGATGGTATAAGTTTTATCATATTTTGATAAGTGAAACAAAAGTTACAGTCTTAAACGTAGACATGAACATTCACGGGAAAAAATGTCTTAAAGACCTATTGTTAGTAAAAATTTATAAAATGATATTTATCTTATTCTATTCACTTTAAAAACAATATTTCTATGAAGCTAAGAGTCTCCCCTACGCGATGGCACCATTTTTGTGAAATGTTTTCAGTTTTTTAGCATGGTTCAAGTCTTTGGAAGAGCAGATTTGAGGTTTTTTGACCTTTTACACTTCATAATGACCTTCCATAGCTTTGGTTGGGGAAAAACAAAGATTTTCCGAGCCTTAGGTTCGGTAGAAAGATCCACGATCGCGGTTTTTTAAACATAAACCGCGATTGCGCTTTATAAATCATATTTACACACATCCCAATGTTTGAATTACCATGTGATTTTTACTCTCTGACCTTACCATACGAATTACTGCGAAATTTTATCTTTTTCTGCACGTTTTTCTTATCACCGGAAGTAAAACATCATGGGAGACAAAAACGAAGTCAAAAAGGAAGTCATTAAGTAAAAAAACACCAAACGAATTAGAGGCCAACAAAATTTAAAATGCTGAGAGAATGCGGAAACTTTGTGAATCTAGAAGAGGTTCATCTTCAATCCCAACTATTGTAAGCAATGAAGAACTAGGTAATGTTTCTCTCATCAATGTTGAAGTTGAATTAAATACTCTTGATGAAGAAGTTTTTACTTATCAATGTTGAAGAAGAATTAAATACTCATTATGTAGCAAATGTTGAAATTGAAGGAGACGATCAAAATGTGAATAAGGAAATTCATGTTGAAAGCGTAGACAAGTAAAATTTGACAAAAACACCTCCTAGGATTTTACATAAGAAACCTAATTTTTATTGAAATTGATGAAAAATTTTGAAACCAATGTCCGACAAACTTTTTGAATGACAAATCAGAAGAAAAGCCACTGAAATTTGGGATAATCATTTTGAAATTTTAAATGATTCCCAAAGATGTCAGTTGTTGGTTAGTTTGATGAAATTGATTAAAATGAGACATACATTAAACACCTTAGGATTGACAACATCTAATATACGTGGTCAAACCTCTACAATTATTGAAAACCTTCATGATGCATATCACACTGTTGGTGTCAATAGACGCACTAGGGAGAGTAATATTGTGCATCGTGTACTTGTTACTAGTGTTGTAAGTGAATCAATAAAAAAACAACGTTTGATTACACAAACAAGTCGAATGTTGCAAGTTAATCGAAAAACTCTAATGAAAGCAATTGAAAGATGTAATATCCTTCAATCACTCAATAATGCCGATTTTTGGGCATTTTCTGCTAGAGCACCGCGTAAGGAAAAAAATAATTTTGATGCTATAAGAGAAGTTATTAAATTTTGGCATGATAACACTAGAGTTTCACCTAATACAAGAGATGTTATAAAACGAAGAGTTGGTTCTACTAATCGTGAACCACATCCAAAGCATTTCTTAGATATGACTCAAACTCAATTTTTTCGTAAGTTTGAACAAGAGAATCTAGAAATTAAAATTAGTCAACGTTTTTTTGAAATGTTGAAACCATTCTATTTGAAAATCAACCATGCTCGCACCACTTGTTGTAGGAAACATGTTGAATTTGCGATGCATTATGCTAAATTTTTACGTATTCATTCTAATTTTCATTCTGAAACTATGTTATCTGAATGTGGTGTTCAAGTTCCACCAATATCATCCAGGGATTTCATTCCTACTATATTTTGTGAAAAAAAAGTTGGACAATTTTTTTATAGTCAGGATTGTTTAGATGGAAGTTGTAGTACATGCGGCGGATTACCTAAATTGGAAAGTTGCATCCATGAGAAAATTGAAGGTACAATAGGACATAATTTAGTTGAATTTGATAAATATAAATCAGTTGCATACCAGTTGAAATATGGAAAAGAGTCGAAATGGTGTGAGCTAGTTACAGAACAAATGCCCATTTTTCAATTTATGAGAAAATTTAAGGATGAAATTGTTTATGAGTATGTGAGGCATACACATAGAGCTCAATGGTTGGATGAACAATTCAAGCTATGCAAAGACACATTTCCTATTGGTACTATTGTTTCAGTGGTCGATTTTGCAGAGAATTACACATTGCAACCACAAATGGAGGTTCAATCGCAATATTACAACTCAATACAAGTTATCATTTTTGTGCATATAGCATTTCTACATTCTCCTGACAATACAGAGAATGATCAAAAAATATTAAGAGAGTACCAATTTTATATCAGTGATGATCGTACTCATTCTACTGAATTTGTGCAAGGGTGTTTCTAGTTATTTTATGGAAACTTGTCTGATAGGGACATCCACTTCAAACAACATTATATATGGTCAGATAATTACACATCTCAGTTTAAGAATGCACGAATGTTTTATTGGATGAGCAGAATGCACGTCAAGATGGGTGTGCAACATATTTGGAGTTTCACTGAGGCTAGACATGGAAAAGGAGAGCATGATGCAGGGGCATGTGTGAAAAGAGCTCTTGCAAGAGAAGAGTTGAAGTACAAAGATGGTGCTAAATTAAAAGATGCAAAGAGCATAGTGGAATGGTGTACTGATAACATGGCCCGAGGTTCTCAAGAAAATTCCACATTTTGCAGATATTTTTGGTTGATAGAGGAAAAACATATTGCTAACTATGAGGATTGTATGACACTCACTGGGTCCAGTGATATGCACTCATTTTGTAGCTCAGACGCTACTTCATGGGCCGTATGGACAAGAAAGTTGACATGCTTTTGTGTATTTTGTATCAAATTTGTCACTGCTGAGTGTGATTCACAAGAATGGGTGGAAGGATGGATTTGTAGGCCTCTAACTCTGCTTCCTAGTTATCAACCTCCACAAGCATTACGACTTGTTTCTGCAGATGAAGTTACAACATCCAAGGACTTTGTGAAATTTCAATTTCGATGCGACAAGGTATAAATATGGTTATTTATTTAATTTTTGTAAATTGAGTTATATGTCCATTGAAATTTTAATATGTAATTTAAATTTGAGTTGTTCAACTTTCCTTGTTTATTTTTTTGTAGGACATGTGTTTGCAGTAATTGCGACAGAAGACAATGAAGAAGGAACAAACTATTTCTTATGTCGTTGCATCGAGGAAAGAAATAAGTTGACTTCTCTTATTATAGATGGCGAAGATATTGAGTATCCTACAGGGTCAGTGGTAGTTACTGGAACTTGGCTTTGACGGTATCCATTAAAAAACTCCTCTGTTTGGGTGTTTGAAGACTTTGAGACACACAGAAAAATACTCTTATATTCACATCTAGTTCTAGCGACAAATATTCAAGTTGTATAGATATCGAGGAAGGCCTAATAACAAGATTCTTTGGAAGGTTCGAGAGTCAGATCATGAAGCAATCTTGTCTGCTATTCAGAGTAGATCCGATCTTGATGGTTCATTGGAATGAATTTACAATGCGAGCATGTCTAGTATATATATAATTTCTTTTCAATTTATATATATATAAATTTTTAGAACTTAAAGATCTAGATTTAAGTTTGAATATATATTTTATTTTAAATTTATGTATTTTACACATACATTATATCTAGATCTATAGTATATATGGTTTTGATTTGAAACTTAAATTTCTTTGACTAACACTTTTATGTTTAGGTTAGTGGTGCCATAAAATCTTCCACCTTCACGTGGTTGGCACTGTTAGTAGAGAATTTTAAATTCTCAAAGCTAAGAGAAGCTTTCATTGTTTGAAAAAGTTGTAAATTTTGAAAATGTTGTACATTTTGAAAATGACTCCTCCCCAAGTGTTTACAAGACCATACTTACGCGTGTGCACCGATATGAGAAGGAAAAAACTAAGAGAGACTATTGTAGAGGGTCCCTATGCCGAGGTTTCGGATCAGACGAGGCCTCTCTAGGTGCCACAGAGTCCGAGTAAGTCACCGTCGAAGTTGAATGATATTTTGGTCTCAGGGCTCTTAAGGGACTACGCCCGAACGAAGTATCCGGAAGCAAGACAGCGACCGTTTCACGCACAAACACCACCTCCTCTAGTGTTCACCCGAAAGTGTCGTGCAGCTGTCCGTTCCGTTCGGTGCCACGACCCACCATTTGTAAAATATAGCGTTTGACAACCTTACACTGGCTCCACTATTTCACGCATTTGTAAACAGTAGGACAACGAGAGCACCAAAATGAGAAGGAAAAAACTAAGAGAGACTATTGTAGAGGGTCCCTACACCGAGGTTTTAGATCTAGACGAGGCCTCTCTAGGTGCCATGGAGTCCGAGTAGTCACCCGTCGAAGTTGAACGATATTTTGGTCTCAGGGCTCTTAAGGGACTACACCGAACGAAGTAGCCCGAAAGCAACGACCATTTCGTGCACCAAAACACCACCTCCTCTAGCATTCACCTAGCCACCTAGACATGCCGACACAGTCCGTTTGGTGCCATGACCCACCGTTTGCAAAATATAGCGTTTGACAACCTTACACTGGCTCCAACTGCACTATTTCACGCGTTTGCAAACAGTAGGACAGCGAGAGCACCGAAATGAGAAGGAAAAAACTGAGAGAGGCTATTGTAGAGGGTCCCTACACCAAGGTGTTAGATCAGACGAGGCATCTCTAGGTGCCATGGAGTCCGAGTAGTCACCCGTCGAAGTTGAACAATATTTTGGTCTCATGGCTCTTAAGGGACTACGCCCAAACGAAGTAGCCCGAAAGCAACGACCATTTCGCGCACCAAAACACCACATCCTCTAGCATTCACCTGGCCACCCGGATGTGTCGGCACAGTCCGTTTGGTGCCACGACCCACCGTTTGTAAAATATAGCGTTTGACAACCTTATACTGGCTCCAACTGCACTATTTCACGCGTTTGCAAACAAAGTATGACAAGCGAGAGCACCGAAATGAGAAGGAAAAAACCGAGAGAGGCTATTGTAGAGGGTCCCTACACCGAGGTTTTGGATTAGATGAGGCATCTCTAGGTGCCACGGAGTCCGAGTAGTCACCCGTCGAAGTTGAACGATATTTTGGTCTCAGGGCTCTTAAGGGACTACGCCCGAACGAAGTAGCCCAAAAGCAACGACCATTTCGCGCACCAAAAACTATCTCCTCTAGCATTCACCTAGCCACCGGATGTTTCGTTGTAGTCCGTTCGGTGCCATGACCCACCGTTTGCAAAATATAGCGTTTGACAACCTTACACTGGCTCCAACTGCACTATTTCACGCGTTTGCAAACAGTAGGACAGCGAGAGCACCGAAATGAGAAGGAAAAAAATTGAGAGAGGCTATTGTAAAGGGTCTCTACGCCGAGGTTTTGGATCAAATGAGGCCTCTCTAGGTGCCACGGAGTCCGAGTAGTCACCCGTCGAAGTTGAACGATATTTTGGTCTCAGGGCTCTTAAGGGACTGCGCCCAAGGAAGTAGCCCGAAAGCAACGACCGCTTTTGCACCGAAACACCACCTCCTCTAGCATTTACTTGGCCACTTGACGTCTTTGGCGTAGTCCATTGGTGCCATGACCCACCATTTACAAAATATAGCGTTTGACAACCTTACACTAGCTCCAACTGCACTATTTCGCGCGTTTGCAAACAGTAGGACAACGAGAGCACCAAAATGAGAAAGAAAAAACGAGAGAGGCTATTGTATAGGGTCCCTACACCAAGGTGTTGGATCAAATGAGGCCTCTCTAGGTGCCATGGAGTCCGAGTAGTCACCCGTCGAAGTTGAATGATATTTTGGTCTCAGGGCTCTTAAGGGACTACGCCCGAACGAAGTAGCCCGAAAGCAACGACCGTTTGAGCACCAAAACACCACCTCCTCTAGCATTCACCTGGCCACCCGGATGTTTCGGTGTAGTCTATTCGGTGCCACGACCCACCGTTTGCAAAATATAGCGTTTGACAACCTTACACTGGCTCCAACTGCACTATTTTACGCGTTTGGAAACAATAGGAGAGCGAGAGCACCGAAATGAGAAGGAAAAAACCGAGAGAGGCTATTGTAGAGGGTCCCTATGCTAAGGTGTCGGATTAGATGAGGCCTCTCTAAGTGCCACGGAGTCCGAGTAGTCACTCGTCGAAGTTGAACGATATTTTGGTCTCAGGGCTCTCAAGGGACTACGCCCGAACGAAGTAGCCCGGAAGCAACGACCATTTCACGCACCAAAACACCTTGCCTCCTCTAGCATTCACTGCCACCGGACGTGCCACACAAATTGATCCGTTGGTGCCATGACCCACCGTTTGTAAAATATAGCATTTGACAACCTTACACTGGCTCCAACTGCACTATTTCGCGCATTTACAAATAGTAGGACAAGCGAGAGCACCAAAATGAGAAGGAAAAAACCGAGAGAGGCTATTGTAGAGGGTCCTATGCCGAGGTTTTGAATAAGATGAGGCCTCTCTAGGTGCCACATGAGTCCGAGTAGTCACCGTCGAAGTTGAATGATATTTTGGTCTCGTGGCTCTTAAAGGATCGCGCCCAAACAAAGTAGCAGAAAAGCAAGCGACCATTTTGTGCCTTTGAAACACCACCTCCTCTAGTGTTCACTTGGCCACCCGAACATGTCGGTGCATTCCGTTTGGTGCCACGACCCACCGTTTGCAAAATATAGCGTTTGACAACCTTACACTGGCTCCAACTGCACTATTTCACGCATTTGCAAACAGTAGGACAGCGAGAGCACCGAAATGAGAAGGAAAAAACCGAGAGAGAATATTGTAGAGGGTCCCTATCATTGAGGTTTTGGATCAGACGAGGCCTCTCTAGGTGCCACGGAGTTCGAGTAGTCACCGTCGAAGTTGAACGATATTTTGGTCTCAGGGCTCTTAAGGGACTACGCCCGAACGAAGTAGCCCGGAAGCAACGAAGGTTTGCGCACTAAAACACCACCTCCTCTAGCATTCACCAGCCACCGGACGTGTCGGCAAGACGATCCGTTTGGTGCCACGAGCCACCGTTTGCAAAATATAACGTTTGACAACCTTACACTCGGCTCCAATTGCACTATATTTTACGTTTGCAAAAAAGTAGGACAGCGAGAGCACCGAAATGAGAAGGAAAAAAGTGAGAGAGGCTATTGTAGAGGGTCCATATGCTGAGGTGTTAGATCAAACGAGGCCTCTCTAGGTGCCATGGAGTCCGAGTAGTCACCCGTCAAAGTTGAACGATATTTTGGTCTCAGGGCTCTTAAGGGACTGCGCCCAAACGAAGTAGCCTGGAAGCAACGACCATTTTACGCACCGAAACACCACCTCCTCTAACGTTCACCTGGCCACCTAGACATGCCAGCATAGTCCATTTGGTGCCATAACCCACCGTTACAGGAAAATGGTATAATGGAGCACTGAGAATCAAGACTTAAAATCAAGAGTAGGTTGAAATAAATAATCACCAATTTTTTATGGTATGAGTCCATTTCTATACTTGGAGATGAAGACAAAAGTATGAAGGGTTAAGTAAGATTAATGTTTCCATGCTTTAGAGGTATTGCAATGTGAATCCTTAGTATCATAATATATGATGGTTAGGAACAATGGTATGATCTCTAAAACCTACCTCCTTCTCCAAAGAAGTTATATATAAACCTTGAAGTCTGTTAAAATGACTCAAATCTACATAGTAGTCCTTATGATAAGTTGATGTCTTGTAAGTCCATTGTAAAAGTATGTGAGAGTGTGTCTTTATATGGAATGTTAATATAATGGTAATCAAGGATGGGAACAAGGGAAGTTATCAAAATCAGTAAGAAGGATATAATATTGTAAAGCTTCAAATATACTAGATTGGGATCAAGGAAGACAGAGCATGTGAAAATCAAGAAGATAAATAAGATGAAAGTAAAATGAGGATGATAAAGTGTAGAATAAAGTATGTGGTAGTGAAGAAAATTCATCTACATGTGCATGACATGTAAGAAGGAAGAGCATGTTGATTATTCAGGTCAAAATGTTGCTCCTATAGGTGTGTATAAGCTCTTCATGACAAGGGGAGCTTGGGAGTATGCTTCTCGTTAGTGAAAATGATGTTCTTAAGACTTGCAATGTATGGTTTCACATGTTCAGGTATGTTAAGGACAAAATTTGTTATATTTTAGTCAAATATGACTGTTAAAAATTGATAAAGTTATTTACCTGACCTTCAAAAAGTTTCTAAGGTGATTTATGGCCATGGATCCAAGGTAAGATGCTTGAAATTGAGCTTGTCTACTTGAGATAGTTTCTATAAGTCTAGGGGGTAATAGTTTACTCATTTAAGTGTTGTATGAAGCTTGGGAAGGTATAAAAATTTGTATTAAATACACTAAGAATTCTATTTAGGGACTTGTGTTCTTGAGACAGTTTGAAAGTGCATTGTTATGATTGACCTATGCCTATAAAAGATAGTATTGGAAAAGAATGAAGGTATGGCAATTTGTATGCTCATATTTGAAATTGTTGACATGTAAATGATGTGGATGGTTTAGATAATGCTCAGTTACAATTGATTCTTGAAACCTAAAACAGGGTTGAAGGTGAAAATTGCTTGTTTTGCATGCCTATAAGATGAAATGTGATGTCTTAGATCCTAAAAAGGTATGATAATGCTTCATTCATGGTTTATTAACATGATATTTAATCTCTCATATCATGCTTGAATCTAATGTAGATACTATGAGCGTAATCAAAATGATCAACTACCATCTTCAACTGCCAAGTTCAATATCCATGATGCATAGGCAAATACAACAATGCCCATGTTGGAAGGTACTTACAGTCTTCACAGTTTTGGAACTCAAAATACATGAAGCAATCAGCTAAAACAAATGTACAAATACATTTGAAAATAACTTCTAGGTTGTAGAGCAATTGAAAGAATGTAGTTTCATGGTATTAGTTTCATATCCAGAAGTCTAAGAAGATTGCAACTATATAATGGCATGTTTCAGTAATGCACATCTAACTAGTACAAGCAATGCAAACCCAATTTTCAAGGATTAACTCATATGTACACAAAAGTTACAAACAATGCAGACCCAATTTTGGGTATACCTGTAATATTATCAAGATGTACAGTCAAATACACCAGAGTTTCAAGCACACTTTTCCAAATACAACAGGATGATAAATTGATGAATTCCATTAAATATAAGCTTTAGTTACTAATACTTAAGTTGACAATAGAGCTAACAATATTGTTTTAGTTTGAAAAATAAAAATTCAAAATGCCCATGGTGAAATATACCACAAATAATAATAAGAAAGATACTAGAAAATATATAACTAGAAGTAATACACTAAATCCACCTCAAGATTTAAAAGACCTAAAATAGTTCAAATTTATAGCCTCGGAAACAAAACCATAGCAGAGATATCCATAGGAGTTCCATATATGGAGGAATCGCCAAAATAACCAAAATAAATATGATTTAACCAACACACATGGATATATATATATATAAACAAAGTGTGCTATATATAGACGCGCACGTCTCTGAAAATATATATGTACATAAGTTCATAATGTATGTATACATCTCGAACTAAGCACGTGTCATAATGTACATATGGGACCACATGCGGTCGCAAAAGGCTATATATAGTACAATGGAATGTGAATCTACTCATGACCACATATGTACATCCAGGTGGACTATAAATCTACTCATGAAACATCTTCCCTCTCTTCGCCATGCTAGAAGTAGCACGTCCACGACCGGGGATGTAGTGGAGGGGATGCCACCACGGAGTGGAGGGAGATGCCAACCTAACTGATTTCATCCATGTGGTCCTAGTGTGTTCTAAGCATGATCCCTATCCTCGCGACAACCTAACTCTACATACAAATAATTAATTTTCATTCATATAAACAAGATTTAAGTTTTAACACCCAAAATTTAAAAATTTTTTAAAATACATTCAAAATTTAGAAACTCAAAATCTACTTAAGAGCTTAGCACTCCTATCGAAACCTATTGAAAAAAATAATAGTAAAGGAACTCAAAGGTCCCTACACTCTAAACATATCTTTTCATGTTCATCAAGGAAACACCAGATCTATATATAGGTACATGAAACATTTACAAGCACTCATTCCACATGTTGAGATTTTAAGAAGGTAAAAAAACTATACAAAGGAGGGAAATTATACATTCATTCCCGTCCCTACTATACAATCTTACCCCAGGTGGTACTTTCAAGACATGTAAAACCAATATATGATTACATACATGGCTAGTTATATCAAATGAATTGGCATTTCCTACTAAATAATATATAGGTTGAGTATAAGAAAGTGAAACTCATGTACAGAGGTCCAAAGCATGCAATCCATGCGTGAACTTCCAGTAATTAGAAACAAAGTGTAAAGAGATTTACTAACCTACGTAAAACTCATGTGAGGCGTGCCAGTAGCCTCAGTTCCCTGAGCAGATGATGACCCGCCAGGCTCCTGTGTATAAAAGAGAAAAATATTAATACATGTACAACATACACGTGAAACAAATTATAATAATAATCTAGTGCAATTAAATGATTTATTAAAAATGTAAGTTTGTACAACTTGAAACTTACGTTTGAAACACGCCTATGCAAAGAGCTAGCATGTCGACACTGGATGTTTCCTTCACCGGCTCTTGCTATTTAAAATAAAATAAAAAATTAGTTTTTTACATGTATGTACATGACGTACAATCAAATATATATATATATATATATATATATATATATATATATATCTCAAACATGTGAATTAAACTATTGTATATATATTATTTAAATTTATTTAAAATTTACCTGTGAAAGACCAATATCAGTGGCTCCAGTTCCAAAAACACTCCCCAACATCTCATCTATAGAAAAGAAATCCTGTGAACCAGCAAATGATGTCTCGCCTGCAGTGCATACGGCACCACATGATCCACAGTGGTGTGGTGCACTAGAACTGGCGCCTCCACCAACATCACCAGATGCAATCTGGGTGCTATGCTAGGTGAGAGTGTCAGTGAGCTCCCTCAATGCATGCAATGTATCAATCTCCACAACCTCCTTCACTGTAGGAGGGATAACTGAAGGTAGTGGGGGTTTTGGGGCATGGGGGATCCTAGGCTGACCTACGTGTGCACAAGTCCGCTCTGTTGAGCCACCTCTCGACCAAAAAGTTAGAAAAGTCAAAATAATTCGGGACCTCATTGAGCACAAACTCACAATATAATTTCTTCAAAAAATAAAGAGGAACCTCATTGTTGTTGCATGGTGGATAATCAAAAACCATCCACCATCGGTCCCAAAAATTGTTTTTGATTCTATCATCATGGCACCAATGGATTGGGAACCGTTCAGTAAGTAAGCTGCGAGGGGGCATTGGTTCTAGGGTCGATAAATAATGCACAAATGAGGTCTTTTCCAATTTTTTTGTCTTTGACGGTCACATGGGATAGTTTATCCGCATACCACCGCCTATAGTCACTTCTAAAGGTGTTCCATCTATGTATTTGGTTGGTTGCAGACTCGACTTCGCCAATCAATGTTTGCAATGTATTGGCTAAAGTCATGCGAGATGGATTTGTAGCATGATTTTGTCTTATATTTTGAATTAGGTTCTCAATGGCAATTTTATTTTCTTGGATTCTTCCAATGATATTATCTTGCGTTCCTGCTGGCTCAGTGGGGACAGAAGGAGCCACAAGAGGCAGATTTATGTTTGGAGGAGGGTTTTGAGGAATGTTCGGTGGGTTTTGAGGAATGTTTTGACGGTTTGCATGATTTCGAGCTCGCCAACCAACTGATAAAAAAATAAAATTGTATACATAAAAAAACATTTCAAAAAACCCATGAAAATGCAAAAAAATGATTACAATCAGGGACTTACCTCCTCGTCTTGGTGGCATGGTTGAATATATCACTATCCAGAAGTCCGATGAGCAATTTTGAGATGGTATTGAAAGCGCGAGTGAAAAATGTTTAGGAAAAGTCGCGGTTTGAAATGAAAAATGAGGAAAATAACGAGTCGTGGGACTGTTAAATTTTGTCTCAAAGTTCCGCGATTACGGTTTATAACCATGCTCGTGGTTCTAAACCGCGATCGCGGTTTTAGGTTCGGTAATTACCGAACCTAGAATTTAGGAACCGCAATCATGGTTTTAGAACTGCGATCACGGTTTTAGAACCGTGATCGCGGTTCCTTTATTTCAGGTTTTTATGTCCACGGAATTGTCCACCAACTTCGTGCACTTACCCACTAGAGTGCCACGTAAAGACAAAGATAAATCGATGTTATAAGAGAAGTTGTTGTTCAATATTGGCATGGTAATACTAGAGTTTCACCTAATATAAGAGATGTTGTACAAGGGAGAGTTGGTTCTACTAATCGTGAACCACATCCAAAACATTTCTTAGATATGACTCAAACTCAATTTTTTCGTAAGTTTGAACATGAGCATCCAGAAATTAAAATTAGTCAACATTTTTTTGAAATGTTGAAACCATTCTATGTGAAAATCAACCACGCTCGCACCACTTATTTTTGTAGGAAACATGTTGAATTTGTGATGCATTATGATAATTTTTGACGTATTCGTTCTTATTTGCATTCTGAAACTATGTTACTGGAATGTGGTGTTCAAGTTCCACCAATATCTTCCAAGGATTTCATTCCTATGATATTTTGTGAAAGAGAAGTTGGATAATTTTTATAGTTAGGATTGTTTAGATGGAAGTTGTGGTACGTGCGGTAAATTACCTAAATTGGAAAGTTGTATCCATGAAAAAATTGAAGGTGCAATAGGACATAATTTAGTTGGGTTTAATAAATATAAATCAATACTATACTAATTGAAAGATGGAAAGAAGTCTAAATGGTGTGAGCTATTTACATAACATATACATGTCTTTCAATTTATGAGAAAATTTAAAGATGAAATTTTTTATGAATATGCTAAGCAAACACATAGACTCAATGGTTGGATGAACAATTAAATATATGCAAGGACACATTGCCTACTAGTACTATTGTTTGGTGGTCGATTTTGTAGAGAATTACACGTTGCGACCACAAATGGAGGTTCAATCGCAATATTTTTTTGGAATATAGGGTAAAAAGAGGGTTTTAGAAGGTCCCACAACCTTTTACAAAAAATCCCAAAAGGCTAGATATAAGTGATGAAAATTACATAACGATAATACCCAAGAAGATTCCAAAAAGGGTTGAGAGGAAAGCCAACAAGGGAAAGAAAAACATCGAGATGAGCTTTTTCAGCTCAGTAACAACATTCTTAGCCCTAGGGGAACCCGAGTCTTCAGCGAGTTGATCCGCGAGAGCTAGGAGTTTGGAACAATCTTTGGCAATAGCAGTCCTAGTGGTGTCAGTGAAGGATTCCCAGGCCTTCAGAGTGGTGAAGGCGCGTTGGAGCTTGTTCAAAATAGAAGAAATCAGATCGACCCTGTGATCATCCCTCAGAGAGTCAGCAGCTACAGTCTCAGCAGATGAAGCTTTAGGCTTAGGAGGTGTGCTCAAGGAGTGAGCGTGGGGAATTTTGTCACAGTGTCTAAACTGTCACCAACTTTCTGGATGATGGGGTCCTCAACAAGCAGATCCTCATTCATTTCCAATTTCTCTGAATCCGGGGAATCTAGATACAACTTAGCAAGTCCCAGGAGGGCGTCAGCAAGGGGGGAGCCGGGGCTGGAAACAGGGGAGACCGCCAAGGGACCAACATCTTTCAAAAAAAGGCACGGAAGGTTGAGGGGATGAGGGGGCTAGAAGGGGAATAGAGGGGGTTTCCACACCGAGAAGATCCCAGGATGGCCACATCCAAATCAAAGTCGAAGAGATGCGAAGGTGATGGCGGCGGGGAGGAGGGGTGGGAGGTGGAGGAGGGATGGGGAGAGGACATGGGGGTGCGATGGCGGTGCCCAGACTTAGGGGAAATGGGAAATTTTGGCATGCGAGGCAGTAGATTTAAAAAGAAGATACAGAAGGCCCTGATGAAGAATAGCTCCCTCCCCATCACGAGCAAGATGGACGGAATGCTCCAAAGATTGGAAGAGAAAAGCAGCCAAATTTATCTTCTTATCCCAGCGCAGGTGCGAAAGGATAAAGAAATGGGGGCCATAGACCAGGCGGTAGCGGCCATCGATGGTGAAGTAGCGCATGATCACTTTAGCAATTCTGTCCCACGGAGGAGGTAGAGAGTCACGGGTATAGCCCGACAGATACTTGACTGGTTTCTCACCCAGAGCTATGAAGTCCTACATTTCGAGTGGAGAGAGCGTTTGAAGTAAACATCCCCTGCAGGGAGACCAGTAGCATCGGTAATTGCATTCATGGAGATCGTGAAGGAGGTATTGCCGATTTTAACACGTCCCCGCGACCAGAAGCCATGGCGGCATAGGAGACCAGAGCCGAATGACCCTCCATCCTTTCGAGAAAAGTGGTTATCCCATTCTCCAGCAGGATGTTCCAGACTTCATCATCCTCTTTCACTGCGCTGCAGGAGGTAGGTTCGATGCGTTTCAGCTGGCCACCCATGCTAATGAGATTTTGAAAATGAGTGCAAAGGAGAGTACTGTGGAGGGCCTTAAAAATCCCTCCCCAAGCGTGGGAGTCGTCCGCCTCATCATTAACACCCACCCGCAAGTACTTATGAGATGGGGAAGTGCCACGTGTGAGAGGATCCACATAAATATGACTCGCCTCCCTCTTAAAATTTTGTTGTGCCAATGGACAAATCATAATAATGGAAGAATCATTACCGCCGCCATTGGGAAGATTAATAATGACATAGCTGACACCAAAGGCAGCAATACCCATCCAACTGGAAGCTCTAAGAAGTGAGGTCATTCTTGGTAATTTGGAGGAGGTCTGCGGTAAGTCATCCGACCAAATTTGTTGATTTTCAAGGTGGACGCCAATATTAGCTAAGCAAAGTCTACCACTTTATTTCCTTCCCGAAGGATTTGTTGAAAGTTCATCTGTAAGATGCAGATATCAGCAATAATATTTTGTATAGACCATTGCCCCGTGTCAACCGACTGCAAGAGATTGATGATATTAAGGGAGTCACTTTCAACTTGGAGGGGATCATTTCTATAATTGAGAGCCAACTCAAGGCCCTTGAGGATGGCCAGGGATTCCACATGATGGTTGGTACCAAAGCGGAGGTTAATAGTAGAGGTAGAAATAGTGAGACAGTAGAGTTCCAAAGGATGGCTCCCCCTCCCAAATTTCTAGGGTTTCCTTTAGATGCTCCATCAGTATTAAGTTTTCTCCATCTAGGGGGGAGGAAGCCATAGCACAGAAGAGCGATCCGTTATAGAATCCTTACCTGAGGGAAGATTGGTCAACAAAAGATGCCACTCCTTAGAATTACAAAGTTGAATTTTTGTTGATACTTGATCCAGTAGTGAGTGTTGATGTTTTCCTGGAAGGTCAGAGTGATCTGGTTGGCCATGCTAGCCGGATCCCAACTCTACTCTTTGAAGATCCTTTTGTTCCTTTCCTTCTAGATACCCCAGATGCCATGAGGGAGGAGAAGCCTCCAAGCCAATGTCAGGGCTGGATGGGAGAAAGGGGAGGACCATTGGATGAGAGTATCCTAGATGGACTCAGGGAAAGTCCAAAGCACACCCATATGTGACAGGAACCAATGCCAAATAGCTTGGGAGAAGGGGCAATGAATTAAAAGATGGGAAGAGGATTCCATAGCTTTGGTACAGAGCACACATCTAGTGGGAAGGGAGAAGCCCCTTCTTTTCATATTTTCTCCCGATAGGAAAGCATTTTTAGAGGAGAGCCAGGAGAAGAAGCCAATTTTGGGGATAGTTTCCTTCACCAGATTTTGCTGAGGGGAGGGCCAGAGCTGGAGAGAGGCATGGAGAGGTAAGCAGCTTTAACCGAGAAGGCTCCGAAAGGGGAGAGTGGCCAGATAAGCTCATCCTTAGGTAGGGAAAAGGGAATGTAGATGGAGGATAAATCAATTCTAAGTAGAATTAGGAGCTGCCTCTGTTGTTCCCTGATTCCCATCCAATCCGGGATACTCAGGTAGGGATGGAATTCACAATAGACCAATAACCAGAAACTAACCTGCCATGACGATTAATGAGAATTCTTCTAACAGGATCCCAAGTGGGATTGAGGCCCAAAGGATTTTCCCCAATCTAGTGATCATGCCAGAAGTCAATACTTTCACCATTCCCAAACCTCCATTTGGTGCCAGCCCTAAGAGTGGGAAGGGAACTGATGACTAAATTCCATATAGCCGAGCCATGGGCCGGGGTAGAGGAAATAAAGTCTTCATTAGGAGCCAGATATTTGGATCTAAGGAGCTGAGCCCAGTGAGAAGTACCTTTCACCACTTCCCAACCCATTTTAGCAAGAAGGGCGACATTCATGTTAGCCATTTGTCTTACCCCGAGACCACCAAGAGGGGTCGGCTTACAAACTTCCTTCCAGGAAACCAGATGTATCCATTTTTCTCTTCCACACCAGACCACAAGAAGTGTTTTTGAATCCTTTCCACCACCTCCTTCACAGAGCTAGGCAACTTAAGAAGAGACATGAAGTAGATCGGCAGACTCTGGAGGGTGGCTTTGACCAATTGAAGCTTGCCCGCCTGGCTGAGCAGAGCCCCTTTCCAAGCAGCAAACTTTTTTTATATCTTTCGATTACAGGATTCCAAAGGTTTTTAGATTGCTTACCCTTGAAAAGAGGAATGCCCAGGTAGGAGGAGGGGAGATCCACAATTTTGCAACCAAAAATATCAGCAATCTTTCGTTGGGTCCTAGGGGTATTTATGAAGGAAATGTTGCTTTTGTTGAAGTTGATGGTTTGCTGAGAGGCAGCTTGATAAAGAGTCAGGATTTCCATAAGCGCGTGGGCTTCAATAACAGATGCAGAGCTTAGCAGCAGGGTGTCATCGATAAATTGATTGTGGGTGGCCGAAGGAAGGTTGGAGGTGATCTTCAAACCCGAAATGACATAATGGATTTTAGCGTCCTCTAGGGCTCTGCTGAGGGTATCAACCATAAGAACAAAGAGAAAAGGGGATAGGGGGTCACCTTGTCTAATTCCTCTGCTACTTTTGAAGAAGTCGGCTGGGATGCCATCAATAAGAATAGAGAAGCAAGGAGTTACAATACAAGAATAGATCCAACTGCACCATCTTTTATCAAAACCATAACTTTCCAGCACTCTGATCAAGAAGGTCCAGCTGACTCGGTCAAAGGATTTTTGCATATCCAGCTTGAGGATCATTCCAGAGGATTTTGAGTGATAGGTCGAATGTATTGCTTCATGTACCGTGATGATACCACCTTGAATGAGGTGACCCTGAATAAAGTCATTCTAGTTCTGAGAGATGAGAGTGTTCATTAGGGGTTTAAGCCTAGAAGCCAACATCTTAGTGATGATTTTGTAAGCAGTGTTGCATAAACTGATTGGTCTGAAGTTGGAGACAGCCTTGGAGCCCTGGGCTTTGGGAGCCAGTGCTAAGAAAGTGGTGTTCCATTCTTTGAGGAGGTTGTTGCAAGTCTGGAATTCATTAACTGCCTTGAAGAGATCCTGCTTGATGGTTTCCTAGAAAACTTGGAAAAAAGCAGCAGGAAAGCCATCGGACCCGGAGCTTTGTCCCCTTTCATGGAGAAAATGGCTTTGTGGATTTCCTCCATTTCAAAAGGCTTGATTAAATTTTCGTTCATCTCCGTAGACACAAGCTGTGGGATATGTTGCAAAGCATAGTGGACATCGCTTGCTCAGTGGGGTGGTGATCAACCTGAAGGAGGTTAGAGTAGAAGGAAACTAATTCATTAGAGATGTCAATTTCAGAGGTTAATAAGTTACTAGAAGAAGACAACAGCTCACAGATTTTGTCTCTACTTTTGTGCTTGGAAGCAGTGATGTGGAAGAATTTAGTATTACGATCCCCTTGCTCAAGCCAAAGGGCTCGAGATCTCTGCCTCCAATAGGTCTCCTCCTCTTGAAGGGTGTTGTGGAATTTGCTAAGGAGGAGGGATTCTTGTTGATGAAGATGGTCCAACCTCCCTTCAGATTCAATTTGAGTGGCCACTCTAGCAATGTCCTGTGACAGTTTCTGTTTGTGGAGCTTGATGTTGTCGAAGACCGTAACCTTCCAAATTTTGAGTTATTTTTTATTTCTTTGAGTTTGCTGGAAAATCTAAACATATCAGTGCCACTGACATTGAAGTCCCACCATTTTTTGATGAGAGGGTTCAGGTTATTATTTTCGAGCCAAGCCAGCTCAAACCTGAAAGGAGGGTTCTTGATGTTCAGCTTATTGTTTGCACAGAGCAGAAGAGGGCTATGATCAGAGGTAGCCCGAGGGAGAGAACTAAGGTAGAAATATGGGAAGAGGGAGATCCAATCCAGCGAACCCAGAGCTCTATCAAGTCTGCTTTGAATATGATTCCTACTCATTCTGTGGTTGGACCAAGTGAAGGAAGCCCTGTGGAGATCAATATCAAGAAGGGAGTTCTCACGAATGAAGTCAGCCAGAGCTCCCATGCTGATGGGAGAGGTAGGAGCACCTCCTTGTTTTTCAGAAGGATAAAGGGGGCAATTAAGATCTCCCATTATTAATATGGGAAGATTGCCACAAGAGCTGATGAAATTTGAAATGTCTTTCCACATGTTTCCATGCTGAGACTCTAGATTGGGAGCATAGACATTGATGGCAATCCAGGGGGAATCAGACCCCACTTCTTGGAAAAGCATGCAAAGGAAGTTGGGATGCTTAAAAAGATAGTCACCTTTGTAGCTCCTTGGGTCCCAGAGGGTGCATAAACCTCCAGAATTGCCTGCCGAGGGTTGAGAAACAAAGGAGGCAGAAGGCCAAATTTTTGAAAATCTATCATCATTTTTAGTTTAGTTTCCTGGAGCATAATGATATCAGGGGAATTCTGAAATTTCATATCTTTGAGGACCCTTTGTTTTTGAAGAGAATTGAGACCTCTAATATTCCAGGAGATGATCTTCATTTCTTGGATTTTGTTTTGTTCCCCACTATCATGTGGATAGTGCTCTGAGTACCTTGAGCGACATTAAGAGCTCGCTTCTTGAAGCTTGACATTACTCGGAGTCCCCCCTTGCTTTTTCAGTTCCAATATCAGGTTTCTACTACTACTACAAGTCAAATGGGGGTTAAAGTTTTCCTCTAAAGAGTGGGCAAAGGGGGAGAGCACGGAATCAGAGGAAGGTAATATGGAGAGGCCGGGGGGAGCCCAAAGGGGGGAAACAGAGGAAGGTATGGAAAGAGGGGGAGGTGGGGTGGAGGAAGGAGGTGGGAGGGGCAAGAGTAGAGAGGGGGAGGAGGGAGGGGCCAAAGAGGGGGCTCCGCCGAGGAGGGGGAGAACATAGGGGATCTCAGTGAGGATGGGGGATGAGAGGGTGAGAGGATGGGGGCCAGAAGGAGAGGCCTCTTCAGGGTCAGTGTTTACCTCCCCCTCTTCAAGGAGAGCAAAAGGGTTAGAAGTAGGAATGACCGGAACCTCAACAGAGGGCTCCTTTGGAATATAGATTTTCTTTTTTTTGGGAGGATGTTTGGGGTCTGGTTTTTGGTTGGGGTTTTGAAGGACAACCGGAGGCTCTATGGCCAATGCTTTTACAGAAGGAGCAGGCTTGGGGGATATATTCGTAGTCAATATTTTACTTCTAAGATCCTAAGTCGATAGAGCTCAATATTTTTGGGAGAGGACAACTCGACATTGGAATTAACACAAAATCAAGCATGGATGAATCTAGTTTTTGCCTTAGTGGCTTGATCAATAGCTATTAAATAACCCATAGCAAGAGCAATACCTTCTATAACTGCAGGATGCCAAAACTCCAGGGGGAGACCTGGGATGCGAACCCATATTGGAGCTTGGGTCATGGTTTTAATGTGTGAGTTGAAGCCCAGAGACCATTTCCTGAAGTAGAAGCCGTGTATCGCCCAAAGAACCAAGGACCACCGAAGAGCTGTATAAAATCATCTTTCATGGTTTGAAGGAGAAAAGGATGAATCCGTTTGGCATCACTGCTATTTCAAGCACCCCACAAGGATTCCATTTCAACCTGGCCCATTTTTTAATATCTTCAAGTGGGGGCCTGGGGCCCATCAGCTTTCCCACCAGAGATAGATCACATGAGGCAGCAGCAACATCGGTGATGTGGGATGGGATGCGAAGGGAAAAGGACCCATCGATTGAGTGTCGGAGAAAGTTTGTCTGAGTGCGGGGCAGAGGTGGAACCCTCTACTATTTTATTCCATGCATCTGGAGGCTTGGGAGGTAAGGTCCCAGAGAAGAGGGGCCCCTGGTCTAGACCAGAAGGGTCCGACAACATAGCAAACACTAGAGGATGCCAGGAAGCATCAGCGGCGAAGAGGCTACGGCAACAACCAGCAATAAGCGAGTTCTCTTTTCAAAAGTGGTGTTTGTTTCGTGATTGGTATTAAACATTAAGAAGTGGTTCAATCGCAATATTAAAACTTAGAACATGTTGTCATTTGTGTGCATATAACATTTATACATTCTCCTTACATTATAGAGAATGATCAAAAAATATTAAGAGAGTACCACTTTTATATTAGTGATGATTGGACTCATTCTACTTAATTTGTGCAAGAGTGTTTGAATTATTTTATGAAAACTTATCTGATAGGGACATCCACTTCAATCAACATTATATATGGTTAGGTAATTTCATGTCTCAGTTTAAGAATGCATTGATGTTTTATTGTATGAGAAGGATGCATGTCAAGATGGGTGTGCAAAATATTTGGAGTTTCATTAAGGCTAGACATGGAAAAGGAGAGCATGATGGTGCAGGGGCATGTGTGAAAAGAGATTTTACAAGAGAAGAGTTGAAGTACAAAGATGGTGCTAAATTGAAAGATGCAAAGAGCATAGTGGAATGGTGTATTGACAACATGGCTCGTGGTTCTCAAGAAAATTCCATAGTTTGTAGATATTTTTGGTTGATAAAGGAACAACAAATTGCTAACTATGAGGATTATATGACACTCACAGGGTCTAGTGATCTACACTCATTTTATAGCTCAAACGATACTTCATGGGCCACATGGACAAGAAATTTAGTTTTTTTATGCATCTTGTATCAAATTTTTCACTATTGAGTGTGATTCACAAAAATGGGTGGATGGATGGATTTGTAGGCATCTAACTCCGCTTCCTAGTTATCAACTTCCACAGGCATCATGACTTGTTTCTCCAGATGAAGTTGCAACATCCAAGGACTTTGACGACATTTCAATTTTGGTGCGACAAGGTAAATGGTTATTTACAATTTTTGTATTGAGTTATGTCCATTGAAATTAATATGTAATTTAAATTTGAGTTGAAACCTCTATTTTTGTAGGACATGTGTTTGCAATTATTGTGAGAAGACAATGAAGAAGGAACAAACTATTTCTTATGTCATTGCATCGAGGAAAGAAAGAATTTTCCTTCTCCTGTTATAGATGGAAAAGATATTGAGTACCCTACAGGGTCAATGGTAGTTATTGGAACTTGGCTTCAACAGTATCCATTAAAAAATTCCTCTGTTTGGGTGTTTGAAGACTTTGAGACACACAAAAATACTCTTATATTTGCATCTAGTTATATCGAAAAATATTCAACTATATAAATATTGAGTAAGGCCTAATAACAAGATTCTTTAGAAGGTTCAAGAGTCAGATCATGAAGTAATCATGTCTGCTATTCAGAGTAGATCCGATCCTAATGGTTCATTGGAATGAATTTACATGCTTGTCTGGTATATATTTCTTTGAAGTTTTTAAATTTGTCTACTAGATTCAAGTTCATATATTTTATTAAATTTTTGTATTTTGTATATATCTAGTATGGTTTTGATTCAACTTAAATTACTTTGACTAACACTTTTATGCAGGTTAGTGGTGCCATAAAAGCTTCTACCTTCACGTGGTTGGCACTATTAGTAGATCCAATCTTGATGGTTCATTGGAATGAATTTACATGCTCGTCTAGTATATATTTCTTTGAAGTTTTTAAATTTTTATACTAAATTCAAGTTCATATATTTTATTAAATTTGTGTATTTTGTATATATCTAGTATGGTTTTGATTCAACTTAAATTACTTTGACTAACACTTTTATGCAAGTTAGTGGTGTCATAAAAGCTTCTACCTTCACGTGGTTGGCACTATTAGTAGATCCAATCCTAATGGTTCATTGGAATGAATTTACATGCTCATCTGGTATATATTTCTTTGAATTTTTTAAATTTGTATACTAGATTCAAGTTCATATATTTTATTAAATTTGTGTATTTTGTATATATCTAGTATGGTTTTGATTCAACTTAAATTACTTTGACTAACACTTTTATGCAGGTTAGTGGTGCCATAAAAGCTTCTACCTTCATGTGGTTGGCATTATTAGTAGATAATTTTATATTCTCAAAGCTAAGAGAAGCTTTCATTGTTTTCCAAGCAAAGAGAAGCAACTAACAATGGTTTATGTACCTATGAAGGGGGTTCTTAGCTCTGGATCGGGTGGTCCAACTCTAAACCAGGCCTACCTGGAGCCCACCATAGCACCCAAAGGTGTATACCTCCCCAACTAGAAGCGTTGGCGGTGGCAATTTTCTCTCATGACGTGTTGAGGCATGACTTATCACTACTCGGCTTCGTTCATTGCCTAGGATTGCCTAGAAAAGGTAGTTTGCAAACAATTATGCCACGAAGGCTTAAGGAATGCCATGGCCCTAAATTCTTGGGTGCAATTAGAGGCCTCATTCACTCAAGTTTTGGCTTAGATGGTTATTGGTTTGGATGATGAGTGCCAATTTGGGATTGTCAAAAGTATGAGCTAAAAACGTAAATTGGGATCAATAAGGAATGGGCTCTTGGCTCTGGATCGGGTGGTCTGACTCTGAACTGGGCCTCCTGGAGCCCATCATAGCACCCAAAGGTGTATACCCCTAACCAGATGTGTTGGCGGTGGCAGTTCACTCCAACGACCCGGGCATGACTTCTCACTACTCGGCTCAATTCATTACTGAGGACTACCTAGAAAAGGAATTTTGATAACAATTATGCCATGAAGGCTTAAGGAATACCATGGCCTTGAATTATTAGGTGTGATTAGAGGCCTCATTCACTTAAGTTTTGGCTCAGATGGTTGTAGGTTTGGATGACAGAGTGCCAAGTTGTGATCATCAAAATTTTACGTTGAAAATGTGAATTGTGATCAATAGGCAATGTGTTCTTGGCTCTAGATCAGGTGGTATGACTCCAAACCAGGCCTTCTTGGAGCCCACCATAGCACCGAAAGTCATATACCCCCCAACCAGATATGGTGGCGGTGGTAGTTCACTCCCACGACGTCTTGAGGCATGACTTCTCACTACTCGGCTTTGTTCATTGCCTAGGACTGCCTAGAAAAGGTAGTTTGCAAATAATTATGCCACGAAGGCTCAAGGAATACCATAGCCCTAAATTCTTGGGTATGATTAGAGGCCTCAATCGCATGATTTTTGCTTAGATGGTTCTCGATTTGGATGACCTAGGGCCAAGTTGTGACCGCCAAAAGTTTACGCTGAAAAACATGAATTGGGATCAATAGGGAAGGGGCTCATGACTCCAGATCGGGTGGTCAAACTATGAATCGAGACTCCTGAATCCCGTCATAGTACTCGAAGGCATATACCCCCTAACTGGACATGCTGGCGGTGGCATTTTTCTCCCATGACGTCCCGAGGCATGACTTCTCACTACTCGGCTCTGTTCATTGCATAAGACTGCCTAGAAAAGGAAATTTGAAAAAAATTATGCCATGAAGGCTCAAGGAATGTCACAGACCTAAATTCTTGGGTGTGATTAGATGCCTCATTTGATCAATTTTTGGCTCAACCGGTTCTTGATTTGGATGACTGAGGGCCAAGTTGTGACTGCCAAAAGTTTTTATTTGAAAACATGAATTGGGATCAATAAGGAAGGGGTTCTTGGCTTCGGATCAAGTGGTCTAACTCTGAACCGGGCCTACCTAAATTTTTCTCCCATGATTTCCTAGATCATGACTTATCACTACTCAGCTCTATTCTTGGCTTCTTAGCATGTGTCCTAGTATGGTTGTTTCCATTTTCTCATTTCCCTCCAAAAAATAGTTTCAATATTTTCAATCTTACAAGTATGGAAAAATGGATGTAGTCACTAATATTTGTTTTGGAATAAGCCTTCATGCATTCCAAGATGTAGTTGGAGTCTCCACTAAGTATTAGGTGGAATGAGCATCTCATGTGTAACTACCTTCAATTGAACAAACACCCAAGTAATTTCACTATATTGCAAACCAATAAGTACATGGAGATGGATTTCCATGTGGGGGGAGAAATACCAAGTCTTGAAAAAGTCGAGGAGACTCTAGGCTCTGTGCTAAATTGTTGACTACAAGAAGGACATAACACCATTCATTGCTAAAGAAATGAAGATTGGAAATCAATAATAAATATTCCCTTTCAAGTTGGTGTTGTAATGAATATCCAAATAGGGTGTCATATAGATATGTTTTAATGTAATTACTTGTTAAGTTTGGATTTTATTCCTATTATTGAAGGTGACACATAGTTGTGGTGTTAGAAACTTGAACAAGTATATCATAAAATGTGAATATCTCCATGTTCTGATAAGCTTATGTGAATAATTATTTGTATGGCCTGAAAATAATGCCCTATCATTTGAATTGAATAAGGTCACATCAAGGAGATTGCAACAAGGTAAACACACTACCATGTTGTGTGAATGGTTGAATTTAGAATATCCTATCTTCATCCACCACATGTAAAGAGAAACAAAGACACTAATTACATCATGTGTGTGTGTGTGTGTGTGTGTGTGTGTGTGTGTGTGTGACAAAGTGAAAAAATATGATTATGATTACATATCAAGAATTTCCATTGTTATGCAATCTTCCAAAGCACAAGATTTATTATTCACTGCACCAATAGTGAACTTCATATATGACAAGCCTTCAAGGAGATTGAATAAGGTCACAACAAAGACATGATTGTGCATGAAGCATATAAAGAGAAACAAAGACATGATTACATGAAGCATATGAAGAGAAACAAAGACATGATTACATGAAGCATATATATGAAATTACAAAGACATTTCATATGTGTGACAAAGTGAAACAAAGATGATTATGATGTCATATCAAGAATTTTTCCATTGTTATGCAATCTTCCAAAGCACAAGATGATTATTATGTCATATCAAGAAACAAATATGATTATGATGTCATATCACTTGAATGGACACATTGTTATGTGCAAACTTCCTATCTTCATCCACCACAAAGAGAAACAAAGATGATTATGAAGCATATATATGTGTGGTTTGGAAAGAGTGCAACAAAGATGTCAGATCATGTCATTACATCATCACAAGTACATGTCATATAATGAAATCATGTCATTTAATGAAATCATGTTGTCACACATCATCATACTTCATCAAGTCACACATATATACAAAAATGTCACACATCATCAAATATGATCATATGTCAAATATCAGTACGGAAAAATATCAACACATGAGATCACAAGAACATCATAAAAATTATATCATAGTGGTCAGGAACAAAATCCACATATATATAATATATCTAGTACACATGGAATACATGCACATGCATTCAAGCCAGTGCCACATCTCTAAAAATATAAGAATAATGTATCAAACTAAGTGTGTCATATATATAGGACCACACGGTCGCATAAGACTATATACACGTCTCCATGGAATGTCCAACACAAGATCATATATATCAAGCCATATATAGGCATACAAAAATGTATGTATCACATGTCTAGATGGCATATATATATACATCCTATGAAGAATCATGAAACATCCTCCCTCTCTTGGCCCTGCTAGTAGAAGCATGTCCATGGCCTGTGGATGTAGTGGAGGGAGATGGCACTATGGATTTCATGTTCATCGGTCCTAGGCATGTCAAAACTCGTAACTTATCCTGCACATTCATAAACATCAAGTTTTTAACACCCAAATTTTTAAGAAGTGGATATATTGAAAATACATTCATAATTTAGAAACTTAGAAATTTTAATGCATGTGAAATCTTACCACAATCTCATGATCCCTATCAATTTTTCATTGACACTATACAGGGTTAATGGAAGGCTCGCGAGGGGAGTTTCTAGGGGTCGTGGCAAAGTGCACTCTGACTCGTACCAGGATGCATACAAATAAATAGTTCAAATTAAATATTTCATGTACAATTTGATATTGTAGATTTAGTAAGAAAACATTCATCCAAAATTTAACAAATTTAAAAATTTATACTGTGTGAGTGGATCTACAAATGTTATGGCAACATCAACAAAGAACCTCCACAACTGCATAAAATGAGGAGTTTATGTGGAAGCCATAAGTTGTACAAATAACATGTAGATCAACATTAATTGAAAATTGTCTAGGAGAATGGTGTAAGGAACTAAGTTCATGCATAAATTAAATTCTAGAACACGTATAGATATGTATGTTAATAATATTTAAACAATCTTGAACATTAACTAGTAAAATATGTGAAACTAACATGCGTAAAAGTAACGTGAGGCATGCCAGTAGCCTCAATTCCCATAGCAGATGATGTCTTGCCTGGCTCTTGCTTAAAAAAGATAAACATATTAATATGTATGTACACGTGAAACACATACACGAACATTAATGTGTATTTAATAATAAATGTGCAATCAAATGAACTTTGAAATGTAAGTAACTTGAAACTTACATTTGCACACACTATAACATGGGCTACAATAGCTAGGATGTCCACACCGGATGTGTCCTTGACTGGATCTTGTTGTTTAAAATTTAAAAAAATATTAGTTTTTACACAAGTATGATGTAATCAAGTATATATATTAAAATCTCAAATGAAATAAACTTTTCTATATATATTATTTATGTGACATTTACCTGTGAAAGACTAGGGACATTTGCAACACTTCTAAAAACATCTCATCATCATCTCATCTGTAAAAAGAGATCATGTGACCCAAGAAAGGATGTCTCACCTATAGTGCATACAACACCACATGACCCGTAGTGGTGTGGTGTGTTGTTAGAACTGGTGCCTCCACAAACATCGCTAGATGCAATCTGGCTACTATGTTAGGCTAGAGTGTCAGTGAGAGACCTCAACGCATGCAGTGTGTCGATCTCCACAACCTCCTTCACTATAGGAGGGATAACTAAAGGCTGTGGGGGTTTTTGGGCATGGGGCATCCTAGGTTGACCAACTACAATACATGCACCTGGTCTAGTCTGTGCAGAGCCACCTCCTCGACCGTAAAACCCAGAAAAGTCAAAATAATTAGGGACCTCATTAAGCACAAACTCACAATACAATTTATTCAAAAAATAAAGAGGAACCTCATTGTTGTTGCATGGTGGATAATAAAAAACCATCCACCATCGGTCCCAAAAATTATTCTTAATCCGGTTGTGACACCAATGGATAGGGAACTTGTTAATTAGTCGTGAGGGGGCATTGGTTCTGGGGTTCGTAAATAGTGCACAAATGTGGTATTTTCCAAAAAAATTGTCTTTCATGGCCGCATGTGATAATTTGTCTACATACCAATGCCTACAATCAGCTCTAAAAGTATTCCATCTATCTATTTGGTTTGTTATAGAGTCAAATTCACCAATCAATGTTTGAAGTGTGTTGGCTAAAGTCATGTGGCTTGGATTTGTGGAATGATTTTTTCTGATAGTGTGAATAAGGTTCTGAATGGAAATTTTATTTTCTCGTATTTTTGTAATGATATCACCTTGGGTTCCTAGTGGTTCTATGGGGATGGTAGGAGCCACATGAGGTAGAGGAACATTCGGAGGAGGGTTTTGAGGAGGTGGAGGAATATTTGGAGGGTTTTGAGGAAGTGGAGGAACATTTGGAGGAATTGGAGGATTAACAACTTGCCAAGAAATTGACAAAATAAATAAATTTTATACATAAACAAAATATTGAAAATCCCATGAAAACTACACAAAAACTATAGTCATTTTTACCCCCATCACAAAGGAAAGAAATCCCATACGCACTTTTGACCTATCACCCGGTAGAATGGGCACTCACACGAGGCACACGCGGGTGTTGAGTCTCTCTTTTATGTGAGTTTAGTGGGAAACATCATCTATGATCCGTGTTTGAGAGATTTGAAAGGAAGTAAGACATACAAGCACCCTAGAGCTTAGAATGGCTTCTAGATCCTTGCAGTCATTCAGACAGAAAGTTCTTAACCGATTATAGAACTTATACTAAAACAGAATGAAGTTGTACAAGCATCCATACTTAGTCATAAACATAAATGAAAAATAACTATGAGAAATATGTATGCATCAAAATCATCAATGTTCATATTCATATAAGTTGGTAACCTCATTACATTCATGGAGCCATTACAGAATGTCACGGATAAGCAGACCACAGTCATGCATTATAACTAGACTTATGTGGCTAGGCTCTCAAAAGAAATTTTATACCACCCCCATACCCTTGATACATCCTTTCCTAGCACAATTACCCAACTAACAGAGTTCTTGCAGTATTTCTGCAGAGCTCCGCCCTCTCTCTCTATTTCTCTCTCTCTTTACTTCTGCAGGCACTTGTATATATAGCCTTTCTGAACTGCTAACTCATCCTCCAGTGCCTCAGATCCGATGCCAAGTGTCTAAATGTGGTCCTCCATGCAAGCATGCTCCTCCAAGCCTAAGCTTTCCACTTTTTACCATGATGAGCTTCTAGAAGCTTCTACCGTAGGCATGCTCCTTCCTGGGCCAACCTATCACTAGGCTGGCACCTTATCCACTCCGCATGCATAGTCGGGTCATGCTTTTCACGCGTCCTGCCCAAAATTCCCAATATGGATAAGTCTTGAACCCTTGGTTCTATCTCGTGCACATGCCATGGGTTTCCTTAAACCCTACCCTGTGTGCTTTATCCTTACGTGCCTTTCTTCAACTAGGCCTTGTGTGCCTACACGCCTTTTTGTACTTAGCCAATATTTTAGGGGCCCAACATCACCCCACACTATGCCTATTCTCCATCCACGGGAACACTTCTCTAGTGAAAAGAAAGAACACAATAGGCTTATGCCTTGGAACAAGAATAAGGGAATGAAGAAATAGGGAAAGAAGAAAGAATGGGGAAGTGATGGTATCACTGCAATAAGCTAGGAAAATATTTTTGCAATTTGTCCTCTAACTCATTCCAGGCATCGACTTTGTTTTGCACTCTCTGACAAGGATCACCGACTATGGTGCTCACTTCCCCAGAACTTAGTCCATCTCCTTGTGCGCTCATGGTGTTAGCAATTTTCTCTAACTCCTTGCCTACATCATTCAGTGCATCCATTCTTCGTGTGATCTATGGGTACAGTTCCTTCAACCAGTTTTTGATTGAACCCCTTAAGGTTTCAATGGCTTCGATTTCTTTTCAACCTTGGCAAGGATTATGTCCCTTTCTACCCTATTTCCCTTATTCTTCTCTTGAAACTCCTTGAGTTCTGCTTCATGAGTGGTGACCAAGTTTCTGCCACTCTTTCTCTTTCCATGCAATTATCGTACATGACCTCAAGTGATCAGGAAGCAACCTTTACATCAGTAAGAACCTTGTTGTACTCAGCTACGAGCACCACAACCTTCAATTTATCCTCTTTTTCTAGGCATGTGGCCACTTCTTCTACAGACTCCAAGGCTCATGACGCCTCTCCATGGTGAGGATTCTTGTTAAGTCCTCCAGGCATCCCAGGGTAGATCCATACTTTTATGCGGGAGACGCTAGGTCGGATGCTTCAACACTATAGCATCATTAATGGACTCCACCTTTTGTATACTACACATACTTTAGCCTTCTCATATTTAATTCACACTACAACTGGGCACTGATTAGTTTCCCTTGACTTAGCTCCTTTGTCCTTGTAGCTAGCTCTTCCTCTTTCTTCTTTAGTTCATCCTCCAGTTCTTTGATTCTATCATTCCACCCAAAGAGTCTAGCTTCGATCTCAACGGAGACCTTGTTGAGCGTATTACACAATTGTTCATCCGAGAGTTCTAAGCATTCACCACCAAGTTGTCTTCTCTTGGTCTTGGAAATGTTATTATTGCCCCATGGCTTACTTCAAATTTTGGCTCATCAAGATGGGACTCAATTTCCCATGAGAGCATCTTCCTTGTCCACGGGTATGCAGCCTCCTTATCAAAAGATGACATTGCCATGAGATCCTCTGTTGGAATCGTGCTTTGGAACCACGCATGAAACACTTTGTTGGGGTCATCAATATAACCCATCCTGGCCTCTCCCCTTCTACATACTTTCCTCCCATGTGCGTGCCCTTAGGAATACTTATAGTTAAAGTGGGGCCTCTCATGTTACCGTGGTCCTTTTCTGTTTTTTCCTCCTTATCCTTGTTCAACACCAGCTCAGTGTTGTGTTCCAACTTCTCCTCCACCAAGGTCTCAATGTTCTTAGTTTCTTCTCTTTCTACCACCTTGTTCATTTGTCCCTGTGTAGGGTTTGGAGCCTTCTACTTATGTGCACCATCCTCCTCACTTCTTCCCATGTCCTGGGTGCCTTCCCCCTCCTGGCTATCCTTGCACCGCATGAAAAGGAACCCCGTTCCTCTTCTCTGCCTTCTTCTTCTGAATCATGCATGTTGAAGACATGTGGCTCTTGATCTTTTTCAGGATCTTCTTCTTCACTATCATCTTCTCCACTACCATCTTCTTCATTGTCATCATCCTTTTCACCTATGTATCTCTCCAAACTCCCAATCTCTTCCAAGGTGGTCTCCTCTTCTATCCTCTGCTTCTTCCTAACTAGGGATTCCAGCGTAGGTGACTCTATCTCTTCTTCTCCCGATGACTCCTTGTCGACGTATTTTCTGGCTCCAAAGTCTTCTCTTTGACTATGGGCCTCTTCTTGCATGAGTACATACTTGTTCTAGTGCTTGTCCCAAGGGAACCTATTACCTTTGTATCCACCACACTTGGTATTTTATTCTCTAGCTCTTTTTCCTCCCATTTGGGCATGGGTCTCTTCCTGCCAGTTGGGTCCTTAGGTATAGACACCTCATTCTCCTAGATATGCACCCTTCTCATATTTGGGTCTTATGCGGATGTATACATGTGCCATGGATCCTCTGCAATGGGAAAAGACATAGGCCTCATCATTTTAACTTCATGTGGCACGTACCTCTCCACGTACACATGCTTATCGGGTAGACCAACCCTTTGCACAATTCCCTGTGGTCTGGTCCAGATTACCAAGGTCCAACCTCAACTTTTGGATTCTTTGAACCTGTTCACTCCCGCTTGGAAGTGTTGAGCTGTGAAGGCAAAAGGGAGCTTGCACCATGGGCTCCATGTCTCATTTATCAGTTTGAATCTGCCCAGGCAGAAATGCTGGTACACAAAAAACTCGGCTTCTCCCTTGGTGGCCACTAGTAGTTGTTCAAGGATCCTCCATTCTGCCCCGAACATGTTCCTCAAGTGCGTATACCATTTCTCCAGGTGTGCCTTATGCACGGTCATCATAGTGTCACAGGCATATTTTTCAAATCTCTTTGTAGGTGAAGGGTCCTTAGCAGGTACTCCCACACAAATTTTTCTGACGCATCAGTACCCCAATCTCTAAAAATACAATGGTTAGCAGGATATTACCGAAAAGGATTCTATCACCTTCCTTCACGTAGCTGACAATCTCATCCATGATGAATGCTAGACAAGTTGTAGATGGTGCCCTTTGAAATTTTCCTGCAAACATGTAACCATGGCTTATTGACCTGGGTCCATCTCTCCTAGCCATTTAACTTTGTCATCAGGTGCACATGGCCATCTTCATCACTGGGTCCTCGATGTCCATGATATCATAGTACCTTGACCCCTTTTTGTATGCATAGGTGGTGACAGTCTCCTTAATTGCCTCTTTGTCACTTAGGTTGTCCTCCAAACTATTTCCTTCACTAGATGAGGCTTGTGAAATGTGAAATGAGCTGAGGGGTAATGCGCATCTTGCACCCTATGAAGTGGAAGTAGTCTTCATGCATGTGTGACATCAACCATTGATATAGGCACTCAAGCTTCCCGAAGTAGGGAAACTCAAAGAGTTGCAATAACCCTGACTTCTCTAACTTGACCTTCACATCATCGTTATAGATGGGAAAACCCTCTAGTGTCCTTTTATTTGTTGGGTGCACTAACTCCAGTGCCATCTCCTTCTTGATTGTGCTCATACAATGATTGTAGTCATTTATAGACATGTTTCTTAGATGGGACTCCCATTCCTTCCCTAACAACACTCCATCTGGGTACTACATTTCTACATACCACTCTTCATTTGTATGTGCATCAGTTTCTTGTTGCTTGCCCTTGCCTTTGCCCTTTCCCTTCTTAGGTGTGCTAGCTAGTTTCTTGGGTGCCATTTTCTAGGTCCTCTTATCACTTCAATCACTTCTTGTTACTCTATTCTTCTGCTCTCTCCAACCTTAGATCTCAAATTTTTGAAGAAAACTCCTTAAACCCGTGCCCTAGTTCTTCAAACCCTAGCTGGGATAATTCCTTCACAAGACGGTGCCTTCTCACAACTTCTCTTACACTGTGAAATCCCTTCCTTCTAGTTCAAAAATCCAAACTAGTTACTCACACTCAATCTCTTCAAATTTTTCTTCACATGGATCAGTCCTAGAAGCCCTAGTTTTCCAAGATGCAAAAGTGCTTCTTTCTCCTTATACGCAAAGTGAATAATGAAATGCCTCGACCCTTTATTTATAGTTTTTTCCATTTTTAAGCATTAAATGCTACTCCACCTACCACCATACTTTTCATGTTTGATGCGGCTTTTTCAAGAAAATTTTGATTTTAGTGCTTTAACTCACACACCCAAACCTACGTGGATAAACCTCCAACCTTCTGGCACGCAACCAATCCATCTTGATAGGAGACTCTTGGATGTGTGTCACCGGCGCCGAAGGCACTTCTTCTATCCAGATTTTTTCTCTTGCCTACCTTGTGTTGCTTATGTGCTTTTTCCTCCTTTATATGTGGGATCCAAAAGTAGCATTATCTTGACACCAACCATCCTTTTCCATCTTTTCTTTCCGTGCGCCTCTTTCAACATGACCATTCAACTGGGGTTTTTAGCACAAAATTCCTTGGCACTTTACCCATGCTCTCCTTCACATCACTCCACCCCACACTAAAATGATGTATGATCCTCTCTGTGCACTCAAAAATCCTAAAAAATTAATAAGGTTAGTGGTTCTTGAAGTGAAAAAAAAACAACGCAAAAGGAAACACAAGAAAGAAAAATGCATAAGGGAAAATTCTAAATTAAATGGAAAAACTACCTTATTTACAACACCAAGAAGCCTTATTTATAGTAGCGCTTGACCTACTTCCATTGAAGTGTCCAGAAATTTCATTCCATCCAAAGACTTGTAACTAACACGTGCCCAAATCAAGGATGTACAAGATTTTATCTACACCTAACCAATGGAGCTTGATTTCCCATGATGGCACAAAAACTTAGAATCATACAGTAAGACCATCTACCGAACCTCAAATTTTTTGTTCCCAATGTGGCAATCATGCCATGCTTTTTCTTTGCTTTCTCTGTTGTTTAGCTCCACCTAGTGAGGGATCATCTTTCATCAAAATTCATCAATTCATCAATTCTCTCTTCCAGTGCTTGCTCATTAGCCAACCCTCGTGCACGCACTATTCGTAGAGAAGGTAACATGAACTCAACCGGCATAACAACTTCCATGCCAAACACCAATTAAAATGGTGTGGCTTTATTCAACCTTTTATAAGTTGTCATGTAAGCCCATAGTACTTTTGATACCTTGTCATCCCAATCTTGTCTTCTGACATCACAAATGTTTGTCAAGGTATGACTCAGTATTTTGTTAAATGCTTCTACGGTTCCATTTTCTTATGGGTGATAAGGTGTGGTCTTGTGATGAGCCACCATGAACTCGCTAACAGGATCCTCATGGTCTCATTCAAGAAATATGTACCCCTATCGCTAGTTAAACTTAAAGGACATCCATACATTGTGATAATGTTCTCCCACAAAAATATTGTCATTTGTCATTTGTTGTGCATTCTTTAGTTGGGGTTGCCTCTGCCCACCTTGTCAAATAGTCTGTGTAATTGATAACATAGCATGATCTTGTCCTACGCACTCACCTTGGTGAAATAAGGCCTACAAAGTCTATTGCCCATTTCTTAAAAGGTTCAGTGCTAGGGATAGGGCGTAAAGGCATTTCATCTCTCTTTCTTGGTTTTCCAATGCGTTGACAATGGTCACATGCTTTACAATAGTCCTTGCAATCCTTATACAGAGTTTCCCACCACAATCCTACCACTAATATTTTACGTGTGATGGCGTCACCTGCTTAATTTCCACTGCACTTCATATGTGTGCTTCTTATATGATGGAGAGGTGCTCATGTTGTAGTACACACCGACGTAAAGCTTCATCACGCTCTAATTTGTATAAGTCCCCATTGATTGACATGTAGGGCATGGCGTGTATGCCTAGTTGAGTTTTTATAATTCCTTCATCCCTTCCTAGCACCACACCTTCCTTTAGAAATACGTAATCTCCTAAAATCCAAGGGCCCACACCATAACCTAACGATTACGCATTTGGCATAGTCTCTTCAATACTCTGCGCATCCTCCCTAAATCAATTCTTGACAGATGATCAGGCCCATAATTACTTTTTCCAGGATTCACAACTACTGTGAACTCAAACTCTTGAAATAATAGCACCCACCAACATATGTGCCCTTGTAGAATGGGCTTGTTTACCAAGTACTTTAACACCATGTGGTCAATGTAAAATACAAAATTAGTTGCAAGCAGAATCTTGTCTCGAACTTGAAAATCACATAGATCATTGACAATGCTTCATGCTCAGTCATAGTGTAATTCTTCTCTACTAGTGTCACCTTCTTACTTGCAAAACACAGAGGATGATCAACAATTCCTTCACCCGGATGTCCAAGCACTACTCTAATGGTGGTTCCTGAGGCATCTACATGAACATGGAAGGGCTTAACACAAGAGGTAAAATGTAATATAGGTGCGATGACGAGCCTATCCTTCAATGTGTCAAACACCTTATGTTGTGCCTCTCCCCAGTGGAAGGCACTTTTATTTCTGAGTAATTCTTTCAAAGGCACAACAATTTTGGCATACACCTTGATGAATTTCTTGTAATAACCCATATGCCCAAGAAATCCATGCACTGCACTTTGGCTAGTAGGCTCCCCAACCCCACAATAACTACAACCTTGGCAAGATCTACTAGCAAGCCCTCCTTACATATGATATGCCCCAATAACATCCCAAAGGGTGTAGCAAAGACACATTTCTTAATGTTGAGGGATATCCTCAACTGCCAACACCTCTCAAACATCAACCTCAAATTATCACAATGGTCTTTTACTAGCCCATACACCATCCAATCATCCAAATAGACCTGAAGAAATTTATGGATGAAGTCCTGGAATGCCTGCACCACTATGCGCAAGAAAACAAGGCGCATTCTTCAACCCAAAGGGCATGACCGTGTATGCAAAACTTCCCCACTCAGTGGCAAAATTTGTCTTCTCCTGGTCTTCCTTTGCAATCCAAACTTGGTGGCACCTCGAAAATACATCCGTAAACAAATAGATTTTGTGCCCAGCGACTCCCTCCAAGATTTCTTCAGTGAAGTGGGTTGGAAAAGGATCAATGACACAAACTACATTTAGATCCCTATAATCCACGCAGATCCTAATCCGCCCATCCTTCTTGATGTTGATTACCATTGGACTTATCCATTTTGATTCTTCAACAACTTTAATGATCCCAGATGCTATCATTTTGTTTATCTCTTCCTTTACCTTCACACGTAAATTGGGATTCATCCGGTAGGGTCTCTTCCTGACTGGGCGTGCACCATCCTTCAGCTTTATCCTCATCTCCCCTAAGGAATGGTGGACGCCTTTGAGTTCATGGTACCGTGGGAATAAATCCTCAAATTCACGTAAAAGATCAATGATCTTAGAGACTTCCTTCTCCAACCAAGTAATCTCCAATGATGGCTTCCTTAGGTTCTTCTCCTGAGCCGATGTTAACCTTCTTTGTCTTTAAGGGCTCATGGTAGGTGCGCGTGTGAGTATCAACATTTTCCACTACCTCGTGCATCCCTACAGAATGATTAACATCCATACTTTTACTTCCTCCCCATCAATAACATATACCAACTTCCCTTTTTCCTTTTCCAAACACGTGCGCTCAAGTTGTATCTCTTCTACTTCTTCTTCCTCTTCTTCAAAGCACGCCTCCAAACCTGGTCCACCTAGCAACTCCAACAACCTATCTTCTGTCATGGCACTATCCCCCATGGTAAGGCACTTGACAACCTATAATGCCTTATCAACTGATGGCTTGGTACTTCGATACTCAAATGTTTGAATGAGGTCAGCCGCTAGCTCTTTCCAATCCCCTGTCTGGTGGCATGTCTATGAATATATGTACCATGCGTGCGTGTAACCCTGCAGTGTAGAATACATCTTGTGTACCCAGAGGGATGGTGGCAAAGCTTCCGCACCTTCTCTCCAAACCTTCTCACAATCTTGGATATGGAAAGAGGTAGACTCCTTCCCATGGTATTCCTTGATGGTGGTGGGCACATTGCTTCTAGAGAACCTAATAGAGAGAGTAATTATCACCTCACACCATTCCAAAAGGCTCCCCTGATGTGTATCCCACCACCGTGTCACTTTGTGCCGAGTAGGACATAACTTAGCATCCCTCTCTGTTCCTTCTCCTCCTTCCACTGAGCTTCCATCTCCTATAAAAAGATCTCAAGGAAGGCTCCCCCTAAATACTTAGGTAGATCTATTCCTCCTGGCACCGGATGTACACGCCTTTTTACCTTTGTCACCGATCCTCTCAACTACTATCCAATCAATTCATAAGTTCCATGCACCCAATTATCACATGCTAGACTAGTGGTGTCACTTACTGACTGAGCATCCTCAAACTAGATAACTCCATTGGTAGGATGGATTATCACTAGATCCATGATTGAGTGCACAGATATCCTATCCAGGACCTCTTCCCCCAAAGGTTTAGTATAGGGTGTTGACTTCCCATCAGCCAAGGGTATAATGACTCATTCCTCCTTATTTTAAAAGCTAATGTACCCCTTGTTGAACTGAAGGTCCATATTGTTCTTGTAACACCATGGGCACCCAAGTAGTGCTGGGAAATTATCTACCTCGGTGAGTGCCAAGACTTCAAAGTCCCCAGTAAACTTAGCTCCCTAGATAGTGATAGTTGCATCCTTTAAGACACCGATGGGCATTGCCTTCATCTTGTTTGCCATATACATTACATTTAAAGAGGGCTGTAATGCAGGTCTCCCCATCTGATGTCATGCATCCAAAGTGAGAACATTGACCTCCGCGCCTATGTCAATGAGGATATAAGTTGACATTCATTTACAATCGCATCCAATGTGATATCCTTATCATAGTTAAGGCTGTTAGGGGAAGGTTTGCTTGCAAGACCTACCTCTTGCACTCTCCTCTAGCACGTGACACCTTCTCTATCAACCATGATCCTAGTAAGGGAATAATATTTTCTTACCTTAGCATTTTACATACTTCCTTGACTTCATCCAGGTCATCCTTTGGTGCCTCGACCTTCCTTCTTTGCTCCTCCCCTGGACTACTCCTTTAGACACTATATTTCTCCTTGTAAACTCTAAATGACATCTATGGTATCTTGATATACCTCCTTTTGATCCGCAGGGTCTAGGTACTTCCCGTGAATCAATTCTTCCCTTGAAACCAGGTTATTATGCCTAGGTATTTCTTTTGTTCATGCGGCTTCTACTCTTGTTGTTACCAAAATAGGTTCCAAGCCTACATCACGGGTCACCGGTGGCATCCATTGTGTGTATACCTTCTTAATTTTGACCATTGCAGTGCCCTTGTCTTTTTGGGGTTATATATTCATGTGCTCAAACAACTCCGGGCACTCCTCATACTTGTGCTTCTTTTCGCACCATGAGCACTGCAATAGGTCTAGACACTCTCGTTTATAATGCTCTGTAGACCCATAATTAAAATAGGTTCCATGTGTGAACTCACTTCTTCCACATGGAAACCATGACCATGGAATCCTCCATGAAATACCCTTCCATGTGCGCCTCCATCTATGTGCTCTTCATAATAGTGATCATCACCTTTAGACCTACCGGCAACACTGATGTCCAGTGCACCCCTTGATCAATGGCCTCATGGATTTGATCAATGAGACTACAATACTTAGTATCATGGGTTGTAGAGGTGTAGATCTTATAGTAGCAAGACACATTATTCCAAATCATGTGTTGTAACAAGGGGCATCTACTTGCATCATGGTCCCCATGAAAAATTTCAAAGTCTACTGTCATGGTGCGTACTGTCCTTTGGCGGAAACTATCCTTGGCATGCCCCTCCACCTCACAATTTCTACACCATAAACCATTGTGAGTCTCATGGGCTGAGTTTGTAGAAAACTTCTCCAACTGTTTAGCCATAGCAGAAATTTGAGCCTCCAAGAATAGGCTAACAACCGTATCAACACTTCCAACTACTTCGGCACGCAGAAAGGCCTTCTAACGCCGCATGGTTACGTGAAAGTTTCATGAGATAAGGCCCTTCTAAAAGGTGTGATCAACCCTCCAAAAAACCAATAAGCATGCTACAAAGGGTGAATATCATATGATAACTTAGACAAGAGAGTTTTAAAGTGTGCATCATACTTGCGCACACTCTGTCATTCCTTGTTGAATCTCCCGTAGACACCAAATTTGTGTCTTACGACCTCCCGTACCATGCATCTCATTTTGTAACCGAACCTCATCACCTAAACTGTACACAATTATTTATTAATTACCTTACAATTAATAAATCCACATCACCAAACCTGCCACCTCATTTTGCCACCTCATCATGACCTAGTCCTAACCCTAAACTAACCTAATTAAGACCTATAACTTGGTCTACATCCACACTCATGACTAATGACTCCTCACTCACACCCAAAACTGACCTCATAATGACTTGACCAAGCCCACAACTAATCCCTTGGGAGAAAAGGAGGGAAAATTGGCTATTTTACTAAAAATAGCCCACTTTGACTGAACCGATACCGGTTTCTACGTGACCGCCGTCGGTTATGTAACCGCCATCGGTTCCCTGTAAATGACCTCCCCGACCAAAAACAAAGGATCCAAAAATTCATTTGGGGAAGATCGGGAATTCATTTGGACGGCAGAGACAAGTGAAGAAACAAGAAGAGTTGGCAGAGGAGGACATTAAGCCCAAGACTGCAACTGAGTAACCAGAGCCCTGTGACACTCATCCGAACATTGGGAGGGAAGATAACTCATCTTCTGATTGTCAGATCATCCTACCTGAGTTCTGCCTTTGTCATCATAGTCCTTGGACCTGCATCCTCATCAATAACCCGTAAGTAATATCTTGTATGTCCTTTTAATAACATTTCTTGAACTTCTGAATCACAGCCATTATAAGTCTATTCCTAGATCTACTACCCGGTAACACACTACATCTAACTGTCATTCCTCTACCTTTACGTTACCCCAAGAACACCCTCCCCGTACTCTCTGAGTCCTTTTCATCACCCCGTTACCTAATCCCACTCATTTACCAGCCTTATAAACAACACAACCACCCTACAACCAACCTTCACCAAAAGCCCCTAAAACATTGCCCCTACCGATATCAGGTTATCGGCAAGAATCGGTGATGGACCGGCATCGGTCACTGTGATTCAAAATCAAAACCAGCCTTTCTTCTATTGTTTTAACGAGGCAATTAAATTGTGATTTTACAATCATTTGTGTTAATTCATATTAGTAGGGGAACTGACCACCTTCGAAAGGAAGTTTTATATTTCCTGGGCCCAAGGCAGTTCCCTCAGTTATTGTCTAATTAAAATCTGGTGGTCTTGTATTCTTATTTGCAGGTAGTCCTTCCAAGACAAAAAGGAGTTCTTCACAGTCAATCTGATCTCTCTCTACGGTACGCGCACACCCTCTCAACATTCAACAGGTATTCCTCCTAGCCCTAACCCTTATTTTTTTCTCAAAGGAATGAAAGGATAGAAGCAACTCTATTCCAAGAACTGGAAACATTCTGTGCGAAACATTTTGGCATGCCCGGTGGGACCCATTTCGGGTTTCTTTGATCCTTGCTTGCTTTCATATAGGGAGCATACTTGCTATTTTCTTCTCCTAGATATTCACAAGGTATTTTGTTATTTTGGTAAAATAATTTGCTTTGCTTTCACATCTTTGCATTAGTGAAAGTCATCTCTTTTGCTTCATCGAATATCATTTTTGATTTGGGTTTAAAACACGTGCATCACATTCTTGCTTGCTGCTTTCAATTCTAGTGAACATAGATTAAGTAACAGGTCGTACATGTGGGGGTGATATCCACGGTATTGACAAGAAATTAATCTTACTTTCACTGCACAACACATACCGAATCACGACATAATCAACACAACAGCTCAAACATCCCCCCTTTTCCGCGGTATTCCTCCGCCCGATTGAGGTAACCTTATAAGCCAAAACAAACTTGACATTTCCCCTAAGTCTTTTGTCTAGGATTGACATCACCTTGCGTCTAAGGCATAAGCCCACAATAATTAAAACTAATCCTAGGGTTAGTCTCTGGATTTGCGTGTGCATCTTGCTTGTTTTTAGCTTTGTTTCTCTGTCCTATACTGTCAGTGATCACTTCAGAACAGTTTGATAGATGTACTAAGCATTGTTAAAAACTCAAATCAGCAGCTTCTTACAGTTTCTTATACCAGTCCTATTATACCGACATCGGTTAATTGTGACGCCTTACATTTCAAGATAATCGACATCGATTAGAAAGCGATATTGGTTACGAGTCCACAAACCAAAGAACTTACCAATTTCAACATTCTAGGGTTGTTTCTGTTCCTGATAGATTGAAACCCTACTGTGTACTCTTGTCCATGGTTGTTATCACTCGGAAGCAAGCCGCCGCCATGGTTTCACATGCCTACTCTGTGCCTTTGCCTGAATCATCCCCTTCACATTCTATGGGGAACCCTATGGACACCAGTGAGGTTCCCAAAATCCCTGTAGGAGATAAGGAATTTGCCAAATTTTTAGATGCTAATCCTAGCGCTGTACAGTACTATTTGTCTCATACCCCTGACCGTACACCCGACGGTCAGCTTCTCGTAGGTATGCCTATCAGTATAGCTGCTCATTTAGCTCCTTCTCCACCTAATAACTCCACCTTACCTTCTTCATCCTTGGCCCCGTCTCCCAACTCAGTGGCTTCAGAGGTTCATACGACACAGATTGGTTTTCCTTTGGTTAATCTGGGGCCCCACATATCATTACCGCCAACTGCTCCTACCTCATCTCTCTCGCCGACTGCCCCTTTCATAACTTGCTCTCTGCCACCTATCCACACGAGCTTTCCTTCTCAAGCTCCGCCCACCTTTTCATTTCCGCACACTTATCCGGTGGCTTCGACACCTTATATAGGACATCCCTATTCGGTCTCCTCAACATATTCGTCCTCAATACCTTATCAACATTTAACCCCACCATTGTCTAGTGGAGGCCCTTGGCCCAATCCTCCACCTTTTACAACAACCGCACCAGCATCTCATCCAACCACGGATTTCATCAAACAAATGATGGACAAAATGCAAAATCTGGAGGCTTCTGTTTCAGGAAGTCGTAGCGCCCTGACATACGAGCAAGTTTGTCGGGAGCCTATTCACCCTTCTGTCCCTCTTCACTCATATCCTCCTCAATGGGAATTACCAAAATTCACTCGTTTTAATAGTAAAGAGGATCCTCAACAACACTTGCGATCATTTAGACATGCTTGCTATTTGATTGCTCATGACGATGCCTTGCTACTCCGCACCTTTCCCATGTCCTTATCAGGACCCACCTTGGAATGGTACAGTGCTTTAACCCAGCACTCGATCTTCTCTTTTAACCAACTAGCCCAATCTTTCTTGGATCATTTCTCCATTAATATTGCTAAGAAAGTATCTATCACCGATCTCTATGCCATCCAACAATTTGAAGACGAATCTATCGTAGATTTTGTCAGACGATGGCGGGGCCTCATCAACCAACTTACTTATGCCTTGCCTCAGGCCGAACTTATCGAACTCTTTACGCGGGCCTGCGCTAAGCACATTTCTCCTACCCTCCAAATTCAAACTTTCCGCACCTTTGATGAGGCCTTTACTATGGCTCGAAAACTAGAGATTCGAGCCTTAGAGGAAGAGAAATTGCGGTTGCGCAACAAAAACCCTAATTTCCGGACCCAAGACCCCACCAATTCTCACACATCGACTGCTTCGAAATCAAAAGGAGCTGTACACGCCGTGATGGTAAAATCTCAAGCACCATCTAATACCCACCAAAAACCGCTTATAAGTATAAAGCGAAGCCCATCAATTACACTCCCTTGGGAGAAACTTATGGTGTCATCTTGGAAAAATTGCTCAAATCCGGAGCTATCACCTTGCCTCTGTTAAACCTCACTGGGTTTGACTCCACCCGTGCTATACCTTCTTGGTATAAATAAAATGACTTCGTAACTTTCACCACGTAAAGGGACACGATCCACAGCGCAAGATGTTGAAAAACATACTGCAGAAATGGTTGATGCTGGGGATATAACCCTCGATAATCCTAATGCCCCTGCTAACCGAAATTTGAAAATCTTCAACAAACCATTCCCGAACCACTCATCTAACAGTAATGTAAACCAAGATATCTTAGCCGAGGAGAGTGTTCATGAAATCCATGCAGTTTTCGACTCTCAACCAAAAGCCTCTATTGAGGAAATTCTGAATCAAACCTCTTCACTAACGCAGGGACCCGAATCCCCTTCACCACCATCAAGACAAGACAATAGCCTTACCATTCCTTTACCCATAAAGGAATCAACCATCCAGAGTTCTCTTCTCATAGATGAGCCTTCTTACACCACATCCCTGCAAGACTGTGAGCGGATGTTATCTAACTTATCTATTTCCCAAACATCTCCTTCCATCACTCTTGCTATAAAAGAAGAAGACTCGCCTACTTTCTGTCGTCCTTAGGAGAGAAACCTCTCGAATCAACATCACCACATTCTTTAATCATGATAGATCCCCTCAAACATGCCCTTCTACCTATTAGTTCTTCATCGCCTAAATCTTTTCAGCGACCGGTTGACCTCTTAACACCCATCGATGCAGTGCCTCATTTACCCCCTGTATCACACCCACAGTGGACCGGGATCACAACACACCTCTCTTCCATATCAAAGTTCCAATTCACACCTGAAGATTGTCATTCCCCAGAAGATAGATGGGTTTTATGGGAACGTTTGAGTACACCATGCTCTACTCAAATGCAAATGACTGATCTCGACACCTCTACTATATACCCGAAGTGTTTACAGAAGCTTAAAATGCCTATGTCCTCATCTTCACCCCCCTCATCTCTACCAAATACCTCATCCACCTCTATTAGCCTAACCAAATCTCCCCCTACGCTTGGGACCTCACCAATACCCAGTCTAACACACCCACCTAAACGGCTAGATTTATCCAAAAATAAAGTCGTCCATCCACTTAGGAGACAGACTCAATCTCCTCAACCTATGCCTCTATCACAACTAAAACCATCATCGTCACACCTACCTTCCATATTGGGACCTCATCCCTCCACCTTGCATCAATATATCATACCTCCTGCATTTTCTCTAAAACAACCTGCACTTTCTACACCCATACAGAGATCCTGTCCACCTATCAACCCTAAACAAACTCCATCATCAAAGGATTTGTTTGCGGTCGCCCCACTTTCTCCATGGTTGTTCCCCGCCACCACGTTATTTGGAGCCTCACCATCTAACCAGCTAAACTTGACTTCTGTGCCGAAGAAGCCACGTTTAGTTAAAACCACTCATCAATACCCCTTGTCTCAACCACCACCCATACGAACCAACCATACCCAAACATTACCAAAACCCACCCAATCAATACCCTCATCTTCCTCTGACTTTGACCCACTCAAAGGATCTTACGCCAAGATCCTTGATGTGTTGGTGGAGAATGCGACCATTTCCCTACCCCCACTTAGACCTTATGATCCATCTAAACCTCGACCTATAGGTTATGATGAGTCTAAAATCTGTGCTTACCACCGCACACCAGGACATGATGTAGAAGGATGCAAAGCATTAAAAGCCATACTTCGTCAGTCACCTCTCTCAGATAGAAAAGTTAAGAAAGACAACTTACGAAGGGAGAGACCTTTAGCTTCAATTTCCTCTCCTATACCACCTGTCCCCACTTCACCAAGATCTATCATTATTACAACCCCACCTCTCGAAGACCATGACTTATCCCTACCATCTTCCTCCTCTCGTGTTCACGAGATCAACATGATTAGTGTTGCCACTCGAGGGCAGAAAAACAACGAGAAAGCTAAAGGAAGCACACCTGCGGCCTCTCTTTCTCCGTCCGCCATCCCGATCACACCACCACCTAAAGTGGTTATTCATGGACCTACCTACCCCGTCTCTGATGGAGTTGCCCACCGTACCATGATCAAACAGCTTCACCAATCACCTGTAAAAATGACACTGTATGATCTCATTCAAACTTCTAAATCTCATCGACAAGCTCTCGTTGAGATCCTTCAAGGGATAGAGGTCCTACCCAACGAAACCTTTCCGTTGCCTCCATTTTAACACCCAATCACGTTGCTTCCCTCACCAAACAACCTACCGCCCCAACCACTTCTGTCTTTGTACAACAAGCCGCTGCTGTCAGTTTCTCCGAAGACGAAATTGTTGACTTTGGTGTGCGAAGAGCGACCACCGCTCTTTTCATCTCAACTTACGTCGGGACATCTCGAGTACGTCACGTTATGATTGGACGGGGCGTTAGCCTAAACATCATCTCTTCAAAAGCCTTCCAACAAATGAATATCCCTTCTAGCTGCATGTGTGCCAACCCCATCATGTTACTGGTCATTCAATGATGCTATTACTTCTACCTCGTGCACCGTGATCCTTAACATTCGTGTAGGACCACGTACTTTACCCAAACTCTTCTATGTCCTTGAGGGAGAGTTCTAGTACAATATGTTGTTAGGCCGCCCTTAGATCCGGGCTATGGGATGCGTTCCCTCCACCTTACATAGATGCATAAAATTTGAGTACGAGGGGAAGTCCTACACCGTAAAACCGATCCTCCCCCTTCAAAACCTCGTAATATGTTATATCACCCTAATGATGTACTTGTAATAGTCAAGACACCCATTCATCCAACCCAACCATCCACTTCAACCGCACCTCTACCATCCACCTCAACCGTACCTACACCTTCAACCAATGAAACCGCCTTCGCAAATACCACTTCCTTTTCCACAGACAACATCCCAACCTCAGACCCCTTAGTAGATGTTTTTCAACTCCTTACGCTGGGAGTATTGCCTATATAACGTTAGCTCTTTCCATACACTTTGCAGGAGTACGGACGATTACATGCGCATCCTACCTACGGCCGTCGCGTGGGGAGGTAATCTTACTGAGACCACCTAATTACCACACCAACCTAACGTATGGGGGTGTCGACACATCCTCCGTTACCCCCGAACCTCCCCTTTGTGTGGTTCCCTTCTAATCTGATTTTCAATACCGACAAATCGTTGTTTCGCCCTCACCTTCTTGACTCATTTGTGCTTGGAAAGGCTTTGGTTTTGGTCTTTATGAACAAGGCCGACATACAATCATTCCCGTGACTACACGCAAGCACAATGATCGTAGTGGTCTCGGATTTCCTAAAACACTTACACCGAAGGAACCTCGTGTCAGTTGTATTCTGGAAGATGAGGACGTCACCCCTACCGAACCATCATCACATATTTTGCCATCGTAACCCACAGAGTCGATAGACCCTGAATCTATCCCTCCTAACTTTTTTTTTTCATAAATGCTATCTCCCTGGGTCCTCTCACTTATCAACGCGATAATGAGAACCCATCTTCTCTTCCCCTTCTGTATCCAAACATGATCGAAGAGGATTCGCCTTCAATTAATGTTGTTGAGTGCCAGGATGATGACTCCATCCTCACTTACCTTGGTGCAGATGACTCTTATATTCAACGCGCCTTGCCATCTGATACTCAAACCATGTTGAACGAGTCGACTATAGAAATCAACATCCACACCAAGGACGATCCTCACATTGTGAAGATCGGACAATCTCTTACCGCATCAGAACAAACTGCCTTCACTACCTTCCTCCGTGCTCGCAGCCAAGCTTTTGCACGGTCTCTACGCCGACATGTCAGAATCGATCCCGACATTGCTGTCCATAACATTACCTTGAAACCCGATTCCAAACGAGTTAAATGGCGAGAAAATGCATCCACGCATTGCCCTCTTGGTCAAAGAAGAACTTCAACGACTCCTTTCTGTTTCCTTCATTTTACCTATTGACTATCCTCAATGGATTTCTAACATCGTACCTGTCACTAAAGCAATGGGGGACTTCGGATATGTATGGATTTCCGGGACCTTAATCTCGCTTGCCCAAAGGATGACTTCCCCCTACCAAGTATTGATCAACTTATTGATCTCACTGCCGGTCATGAGATGTTTTCTCTCATGGATGGCTTCTCGGGATACAATCAAATTTTGGTAGCCCGGCCGATCAACATAAAACTACCTTCATAACTCCTTGGGGAACCTTCTATTATCGTGTCATGTCGTTTGGCCTTAAGAATGCTGGTGCGACCTATCAGCGGGCTATGACTTACATTTTTCATGACATTATGCACACTATCCTTGAAGATTATGTCGATGATCTTCTTGGCAAATCTAAACATCGCAGTGAACATCTCGATGTTTTAGCCATTATTTTCGATCACCTATTACAATATTGTGTTCGTCTTCAACCAAAGAAATGTGTCTTTGGTGTTCTTTCGGGAAAACTCCTTGGTTTTATTGTCTCTTTGCATGGCATCGAGGTCGATCCAGCTAAAGTCAAAGCTATCCTAGAAATGCCCCCACCCACTAACCTCAAACAATTACGTAGTTTGTAGGGAAAACTCCAATCTATCCGGCGTTTCATCTCACAACTCTCGGATCGATGTCAACCTTTCCATCATCTCCTTAAAAAGGATATTGTCTTTCAATGGAGCGAGGAATGTCACCAAGCCTTTGAGGCTCTTAAAGCCTATCTCTTGCAGCCACCCGTGCTTATCCCACCTCAGGACGATCGCCCTTTCTACCTTTACCTTTCCGCCACCGACCACGCTGTAGGGGCCATGCTCGCACATCGTGACTCCGAGTATTGAGAACAAGCCGTTTATTATATAAGTCATACTCTGGTGGATTATGAGACTAGGTATACACATGTAGAAAAGTTGTGCCTAGCCCTATCATTCGTGGCCACCAAACTCCGACACTACCTCCTGAATCACAAAACTTTCGTCATCACCAACACGGACCCCATCCATTATATGTATGCCAAGCCTCATCTAAACCAACGCATCACCCGATGGCTTATGCTCCTCGCTGACCTCGACCTTGAGTTTGTACACCAGAAATCAATCAAAGGACAAACTATCGCAGACCAACTCGCAGAAGCCCCTTTACCTGGGGAACAATTTACCAATTTTACTTTCCCCGACGAACTCATCGCCACTCTTTCACTCAGTGAGGAGTCATATCCAATGACCCTCTTCTTTGATGGATCTAAATGCCGCCGGCGAGAGGGGCCGATGTTGTTCTCATTCCTCTTGATGCTAAGCCTATGCCTCTTTCATTCCAACTTGATTTCCCCTGCACTAATAATATAGCAGAATACGAGGCCCTTGTTTTGGGTCTCCAGGTCGCGTTACACTTAGGTGTTAAATCTATTAACATTTTCGGCGACTCTCAATTGGTATTCAATCAAGTTATGGGCATCTACCAATGTAAAAATGAGGAACTTCAAAAGTACAAACACTACGTAGATTCACTTTTGACCTTATTTACTCATTATTCTATCCAAACCATTCCCCGCTCCACTAACAAATTTGCAGATACTATGGCTTGCTTAGCCTCGCAAATTCCTGCCTCACCAACTGACTCTGACATATTCATCTTGGTCCAACAACTCTTTGCCCCATCTTACTCCGCCCGGATGTTTGTATGATAAATACTGTGTCTACTAATTCGCAGGATATCTGGTATCACCAATTTCATGACTACCTCACAACCTCTGTTCTCCCACCTGACCTAACAAGTACCGGCAAACGTGCTTTTCTTAAAAGTGTTTCTCATTATGTCATCATGGGGGGACTCCTTTATAAACGTGGCTTTGATGGCATCCTCCTTCGATGTCTAACCAGCGCGGAGGTCACCTATACCATCCAACAAGTCCATGACGGTTTTTGTGGTGGACATTTTAGTGGCCTTGTCATGGCCAAACGAATCCTTCACCTAGGCTATTATTGGCCTACTCTTAATAACGACTGCTACAAATATGTTAAGCGTTGTGTTATGTGTCAGCAACATGCCAACCTTTAACATACTCCTAGCCATCTGCTACAGGTTGCACGAGATCTTTGGCCTTTCTCACAATGGGGTTTAGACCTTATTGGTGAGATTCATCCACCCTCTTCGCAACGTCACCGATGGATAATCACAGCAACCGAATATTACACAAAATGGGTGGAGGCCATTCCACTCATTTCAACCAAAAAAGAAAAAATCATAGAGTTCATTAACCATCACATTATCTGTCGTTTTGGTGTTCCTCATCACCTGATAACAGATAATGGAAAATCTTTCAAAAATAAGTTGTTACAAGACCTTTGTAACAACTTCGGTATCAAACTTAGCTTCTCGTCACCGTACTATCCACAAGCAAATGGCCAAGCCGAATCTTCTAACAAAACCCTGACCAAAATTCTCATGAAAGTTGTTAATAATTCTGGGAAAAATTGGCCTGATCACATCCCTTTTGCCCTTTGGGCTTATCGGACTAGCATTCATACCTCCACTAATGCCACCCCATTTTCTTTGGTATATGGTACCAAGGCTATTTTGCCTCTCGAAATACAAATACCCTCCCTAAGAATATCTCTTCAGGATATTCTCACCAATGATGATTTCCGCCAAGAGTGGTTAGCCCAATTGGAGCTTCTTGACGAGCGTCGTCTTACAACTCTTGACCACCTTCAAATCTATCAAAAGCGCATCAAGCGCACTTATGATAAGTGACTTCATGAGCGTACCTTTAAGGTTGGTGATCTTGTCCTCAAAGAAAATCAACATGTAACCAAACTAGAAAAGAGCAAACGTGGAAAATTTACTCCAAATTGGATTGGGTCTTACATTATCACTCACACTTATGGATCAGGAACTTATCGTTTAGCTTCGCTTAATGGTAAACCTGAGCCTGAACCCCTTAATGCCTTGCATCTTCGACCATTCTACTGTTGAATTTAGTGTTATGTCACTTCTTATCTACCTTGTGCTCATCCCTTGAGCTCATTTACCACCGCATACACTTTGTTTCCTACATCTCAAAATCAAATCAAGCTCACATGGTTTGATTATCACCTCCCCTTAAAGATGCCTTCCCCTTTTTAGTCTAGTCCATGACTTCAAAGTATCAAAATGACACATTCTTAATTAAACACTTATGGGAATTTCTTGAGTCAAACTTCCTACAAAACTAGATGCTTTATGCCCAACGGACATCTAGACCTCTAAATTATACAGATTGCTCCTCGAAGGACAACTATGTGCCAAACTATTGCTTTATTATATATAGATGCTCCTCCGAAGGATAGCTATACACAAATGCCGCATCTCGCTACTATAAATAGACTACTCCTTGAAGGACAGCTATACACACGGTCAACCTTTATCGAAGCTTTCGCATTGATCGCCTTCGCGAAGACCTCAAGAGTAACAAAATACATATCCCTTGTAGACTTCCCGCATCGATCAGTCTATATTCAGCAAAATAAAAGCCGCATTCAAAAGCACTTTTGAGTCATGGACTTGTCTATTTAGGTTTGGTTCTCTTTCGTCAGGATACTCACTTTATAACAAGTTCTCTGCGCCTCAGCTACACCATCCACCTCACCTCACCATTTGTTTAAACAACAAAACTCAAGGGACGTGACGTATACCCAATATATTGTGATTATACAACTCTTTTCACCTATCGACTTCTCGTCTATGCAAGGTACCTAGGGGTTCAAGCTCATTCTACGTTATTATGTGGTTTGTTTGGCTCTTTTCAACTACGGAACACTTTTCCCTCTTTTACCCGAATCTAGGATTATGTGTTGACCTTAATCAGGACACGGTTCCCTACCACTTGGGTAGGCTAACTTTCGCTTCACCTATACCTATACCAACATCGCCAATTCCTTACCAACACCAACAACATTACCCTACCAATATCAATATTTTTACCAACAAATTTCCTAACCATACCTAAGTTGAATGAATTTACCTCTCCTGGTCCTAAGGGAGAACTACATCGGTCCGAGGCCCGTCCTTGCTTTGTGCAATGGGCTATGTAGGAAACACTTAGGAGACATGGGGTCTCCCAAGGTTAGCTCGACCATCCCCTAAATTTCTTTTTTTCCAACATTCATATTTATCATTGTTAGAAACAAATATTCAAAACACAACCATTCTTATTATTATAACTCAAATCAACATACATATTCAGTTTTATTTAGATGTTCAACAAATACATCTTCTCTATCATCGACGCGTAGGTCGGCATCCTTATTTATTCTTATACCTCTATAAAACTCACTTAGACCCTTGCGCCTCATCCCGAACCAGGAGATGATCTAGATAACCGATACCGGTTTACTAACCGATACTCGGTTATCTCTAAACGATACCGGTCACTGTCAAAAATATACAAAGCATGCTTCAAAACATACACCTGCGATAAATATTTTTCCGTTTACTCCTCTCTATACCTAAAAACATACGTGAACACCCTGCTTACCTACCCCATAACACTCACCCCATCCCAAACCCTTGCCTATCACCTTTTCTTTCTCATCTTTATCCACTTACTCTCTCTCATCCTATTCATAAAACATGCAAGAATCAAATTACAACCAAATAGTTTACCTCTTGGGATGCAGCAGCTTGAGGTGGAACCTGTCTTCCCTCTCATCTCTGCCTACTGGATGCTTCTCCTCGTTCAGCCATGTTCACCACCCTCTTCAAATATAACTTGTCTTTCTGCCTTCTAAATCTCAGCCCTTACTCACTTTTCCTGTCTCTTTCCTCCTTATCACTCAATTCTCTCATGCAATTACCTGTATCAGTCGTCAAGCAGCGTCGCATTCTCGTATTTAACTTGTTGCATGCTTCTAAAAATAAGAACTTAAGTTGCCAACCAAGCAGTTCTATTTTTAGGAAATCTAATTTTGGAATAACCGATATCGGTTACATAACTGCTATCGGTCATATAGCTACCGACATCGGTTACATAACCGATATCGGTCATGTGCCCCATTTTGCTTAAACCTAGGTCGTTTCTTCGTTTTTGCAAATTTTTGTGGCGCCCGCCTCTTTTTCCTGCATCACAACACCATTACCAATATTTTTCATCAAAATCACATCAATATATTATCACAATTTCATCAACATCATCTATCTACAATAAAACAAACCATCGACAAAACACATACAACATTTCATATACACCATGTGGATCAAACTCATCATACATTAAATTTCACAAACCATCGACAAAACACATAAAACATTTCATATACACCATGTGGGTCAAAATCATCATATATATATATAAGGTTTCAAATATACAACTTGCCCTGCATAGGGGCCTCTGTGATCTCAAAATAATACACAGCCGGCACGCAGGCCGCAATAACTGTCAAAATCTCGACTCGGCTCACAGGCCGGTCTCTCATATCAAAAATATACTCGGCTCGCAGGCCCGTATCAACTATACAACCTGTACTCGGCTCACAGGCCGGTATATACAACAAAAATGAATAAAAGAATCATATGTGGGCGCGCAGGCCTCTATATACATAACCGGTTCGCAGACCGGTGTCTCTATCCAATATCCAAAAACAAAAACTATCTCCTCTGTAAGGATACCTCAGCTCTCTCCACCGCCCTCGGACTGTCTCCCTACTGGTCCCTGTGCTGCCTCTCACCTCCTCCCTGTAACGGACCCACCGGGCTGTGGACCCCCCTGGGATCTCTGGCTCCGCGAGGTCTCGGCTCTATGCGCCGCATATGGCTGATAGTCAGCCCCGGTACCATCAAGGACGTCCTGATAGTACCGGGCCTCCGCTCTCACCTCCATATAACGGGCCCGTGCCACCATGGCTGCTGGGGCTGGTCCCCCGACTCCTAATAGCAAACCACCTGCTGTCGTGCACCCGTGCTGTAGAGGTATTCTGTACTGTGCTGCGGCGGTGTTGGTGCTCGTGGTGGTGCTTGTGGGCATGTGCCGCCGTCTATGCTGCTGTGGTGGTGCCTGTGGCTAAGCCTATGCCTGAGCTAGCTGCCCCTGTAGGACACCCATCGTGCTGTGCGTGCAAAGCAGCTACCCTCGTAATAACCGCACTGTCCCCTGAGCTGGTCCCTCTCTGCTATAACAGCCACTAAATCTGGCTGTGTGGGTTGTGCTCTCCTCACTACTCTCTCCCCTACCCACCATACCAAAAATGACCCTGTACAGCCGGCGTTGTCCACGATATCATCCGCCTCTCTGCTACCCAATCTGGGTCCACGGGCTATGGTGCAGGTAGTGGGGCCTCTACATCATCCCTCCAGTACTGAGGGAAGGGAGGTGGCTCATCCTGTCGTAGCCCCAACTACCGTCGTACCCTCTCTAAGGGTATCCGCTCATGCTCTCCCGGCCTCCGTCCAGCTATCCAAAAAGTATACTAGATCCAGTGCATCTGTGATCGGGCTCCTCCTCGGGGCTGATGACCTTTGTAAGGCCTCCATACAATATCCAATGTGGTCAGGCCCTCTAGCATATGACGGTAGTAAGCTACATCCCGTCCTGCGAGCACCGCTCTTGGCTGGCCCATGACCCCCAACCACCTCTGAAAGCCATACCTGTATATCACCTATGGCCCTGGCTGCTGGGGCAGCCCTACTGGTCGAATACATATGATGTGCTCATATGCCCAGCAGTGTAACAAAAATGTGGAACAAATCCCGAATCGCCTCATCCAGTGATAACCCCAAAACTCTCTGTATAGCTACACTAGGTATACTGGTGCCCAAGCATAGCATGTATGCTCCTCCACCGTCTCGTGCAGCACCCCCATCAATGCCCGTGGAAAGCGGCCTCCCTCTGAGTCCGGGAGGGCGAAGCATGTGATGCCTATCATCATCAACATGGCAAGCCGTGTCTCATGTCTGTGGGCGTGATACATATCGCCATAAGCAATACTCGCACTATGGTAGGTCAATAACGCGGCTGCATCCCCAAATACATGAAGAATGCTGTCCATAGCCATCTCTGCATCTACCTGGAATACTACCTCTCCTACGATCGGCAGTCTCAGGATGTGATATACATCCTCTAAGGTAATAGTCATCTCTCCAGTCGGGAGATGGAAAACATTAGTTGCCGGATCCCATCTCTCGATGAGGGCAACCATAAGGCTGTGGTCCCTATCTACAGCCCTATACCGCTGGACTCCGCCGAGTCCCACCTCGCGCATAATGGCCCACCGCTGCGGCTGGCGACACATGTGGGCTGCATCCATCTCAACAATGGGGCATCCTATCCCACATAGTCAGCTACTGACGTGCCTGCACAAATAACCCACTTCATTAGACCTACCCTTTACAACAACAATTACGGCATCCCTCTATACCCCCTGTTTACCCACCCGACCACACCCCGACTTTATAACACACATCTACACTCACCTATTTTACCCTAAAAACATCTACGATATCCCCTTTCCTTATCTCGCGCCCTACCAATCACCCAGATCTACTCTCGCCATCTACCTATGCCCCTACCAATTTAACACCTCCTACTTCATACCCAACACCTACTCTATCCTACTCGAACCCACCACAAAACCACACCATTTTCCCCCACCCTGATCACCTTTCCTATCAACTTTACCCCCTCTTCACCCTACACAACCCAAACAACAACCAAAAAACCCAAAACAACAACACGACCAAACCAAAAAATAAATAATCCTACCTACTGACCGGTACCGGTCATCCATGACCGCCACCGGTCCCCTCCAGCTGCTGATATACACCGGCGCCGGTCGACATACGACCGACGCCGGTCCGCCCACAACCTAACCTCCCTAAAAATTTCGTGACCGATGTCGGTCGCCTAGTGACCGACATCGGTCACTGACCACGGCCGGAGCCGAACCCGACGCGGCCCCCCAAACTCATTTTTTTCCCTATTACTCCCTTTTTACCCAATGAAAAACCCTAAAAACCTACCCACCCTACCGTTTTAACCTCACTAACCCACCTACCCTCTCCATTTTTCAAACAACTTCAATTTATTCATTCTTTTATTTAAAACTTGGATTCCTACCCAAAACCCAAATCTAGCTTAAAAACATTAAATTCACATAATGAACCTACTAGAGCATTTACTACACGTCATCGTGGTGGGATAGGTGGTGGTGGTCCACCTAGTCCAACACCTCCGCGCCTCCCGGCTATGCCATGGCTATAAATCTCCTCTGCTGGGTCCTCCACCAATCAAATGATGCCTCCTACTCGCTAGGGCCTACCAACCACTCACTTCTCCACTCAAATAGTGCCACCTCAGCCGACAAATTCAACAATCTCACTAATACACCTCTGATAACTAAAATTGGTTTTCAAATTGACAATATGACGGTGTGACAGTCTGTATTTTTTCTTTTTATAGGTTTTTGACCTATAACCGATATCGGTTATGTGGTGCCCTAATGAACCGGTATCGGTCACCTAACCGATACCGGTCATCTATAGCCGATATCGGTTTAATACCTATTTCACCCCAACTCCCGCCCTTATCCACCACCCTCTACTTTTTTCCCACATCGCCTACACCCACCCTTGCTAAATAGCCCTTTTTGACTTCATTGGCCCACTTCCCGGCCACAACCAACCATTTGGCCCGACCCAAGGCCACAACCAACCATTTGGCCCGACCCAAGGCCACAACCAACCATTTGGCCCAACCCAAGGCCGCAACCAACCCTTTGGCCCGACCCAAGGCCACAACCAACCATTTGGCCCGACCCAAGGCCGTAACCAACCATTTGGCCCGACCCAAGGCCGCCACCAACAAATCAGGCCTGACCCAAGGCCGCACCAATTAAATACTTCACCCAAAACCAACAAATTACAATTTTATCCACCCATCATGTAGCTTTTTGTTCAATCGAGCTCACCTGTTCGTGTTTTAGCATGATTAGGGTACTTGACTTGATCAGTTGACCAACTTTGCCTAGACCAAGACCGTGACGTTTATCTCAACCAAACCAACCATTTGGTACTGCCAAACATGCCTAAACATTCCTATACCTTACCAGTTATATCCCCTGGAGCTACTTCCTATGCCTTGGATACCAGGATTATATCATCCTTGTTTGGATAAACTATCAACCTTTTCCTATGAATTGCTTGTTTGCTCTTCAAATCATGTACCCTGGTCACACTACTACATTTCAACGTGTGTCTGCTTCCTTGAACCTACCCCACCATCTTACCATTATCTCAACACCGTTTACCCTTTATCAACCCTATCCCTGATTTCACGCTACCTCAATCTGTGCTAGATTTGAGGGGGATTACCTATACCCTTAACAGGAATAACCACTTCTTATTATTGTCAGTGCAGCTTTACAAGACAAGCTACACGACAACAAGGGGCTAATGTAGACACCAAATTTGTGTCTTACGACCTCCCGTACCATGCATCTCATTTCGCAACCTAACCTCATCACCTAAACCGTACACAATTATTTATTAATTACCTTACAATTAATAAATCCACATCTCCAAACCTGCCACCTCATTTCGCCACCTCATCATGACCTAGTCCTAACCCTAAACTAACCTAATTAAGACCTATAACTTGGTCTACATCCACACTCATGACTAATGACTCCTCACTCGCACCCAAAACCGACCTCATAATGACTTGACCAAGCCCACAACTAATCCCTCGGGAGAAAAGGAGGGAAAATTGGCTATTTTACTAAAAATAGCCCACTTTGACTGAACCGATACCGGTTTCTACGCGACCGCCGTCGGTTACGTAACCGCCATCGGTTCCCTGTAAATGACCTCCCCCAACCAAAAACAAAGGATCCAAAAATTCATTTGGGGAAGATCGGGAATTCATTTGGACGAGCAGAGACAAGTGAAGAAACAAGAAGAGTTGGCAGAGGAGGACATTAAGCCCAAGACTGCAACTGAGTAACCTGAGCCCTGTGACACTCATCCGAACATTGGGAGGGAAGATAACTCATCTTCTGATTGTCAGATCATCCTACCTGAGTTCTACCTTTGTCATCACAGTCCTTGGACCTGCATCCTCATCAATAACCCATAAGTAGTATCTTGTATGTCCTTTTAATAACATTTCTTGAACTTCTGAATCACAGCCATCATAAGTCTATTCCTAGATCTACTACCCGGTAACACACTACATCTAACTATCATTCCTCTACCTTTACGTTACCCCAAGAACACCCTCCCCATACTCTCTGAGTCCTTTTCATCACCCCGTTACCTAATCCCACTCATTTACCAGCCTTATAAACAACACAACCACCCTACAACCAACCTTCACCAAAAGCCCCTAAAACATTGCCCCTACCGATATCGGTTATCAAGAATCGGTACATGGTGTGATGATAAGGACCAGAGCATCGGTCACTGTGATTCAAAATCAAAAACCAGCCTTTCTTCTATTGTTTTAACGAGGTAATTAAATTGTGATTTTACAATCATTTGTGTTAATTCATATTAGTAGGGGAACTGACCACCTTCGAAAGGAAGTTTTATATTTCCTGGGCCCAAGGCAGTTCCCTTAGTTATTGTCTAATTAAAATTTGGTGGTCTTGTATTCTTATTTGCAGGTAGTCCTTCCAAGACAAAAAGGAGTTCTTCGCAGTCAATCTGATCTCTCTCTACGGTACGCGCACACCCTCTCAACATTCAACAGGTATTCCTCCTAGCCCTAACCCTTACTTGTTTCTCAAAGGAATGAAAGGATAGAAGCAACTCTATTCCAACAACTGGAAACATTCTGTGTGAAACATCTCCATCAGGGTGTTGATGCTCTTTTATTCAAACTCGGGGATTTGGAATTTTGCCAAGAAGGTGTACTTTAAAGCAAAGTATAATCCACCACTATTTAATGAGGGTTATATTTCCTATACCAGCTATGCACATTCCTTGCAACATCATTGCAAACTAACTAGCCTTCCACTCCGGGGTTGTGATACCCTTTGCACACCATAGTAGTTCACACTTGTGAACATGTTATGCGGCATCTTGATTCCTCTGTAATCAAGAAAATGTATAGACATTTCAAAGAAGAATTGAGGGGGTCGCTAGGGCCATGTCCTCTTGAGCCAAAGCCTTGGTTTCCTCCGGTGTTTCCTCTACCGCTTTGATCCACGGATCAACTAGGTCCATCGAGTCTGTAGTGGTCATGCCAAGGGTCCCCACAGTTCCACTAAACTATGCACCGATGGTCTTTAATAATGCCCCACTACCAATAGTATACCCCGCGCCACTCCCAGATGCGAGACCAAAATCTTGCATGTCTATACCTTACCCAAAAATTCCTCCTAACACTGGAATGGTATTTTCAGCCATAGAAGTCCCAAATGAGAAATTATATCTCCTGGGTGTAGATTGATCACGTCCAAAGATACCAACTAGACTAACAATATTCTCTCCTTGATCTGGGAAACCAAGTGCCATGGTTTGGTCACTAGGTGGGCTCAGATGCATGCCAATGGCTCTTCTCTCTCTGCACGATGAACTCTCATTAGAAGTTGAAGGGGTTTCTCTTACATGCTTTCCAAGATGGGGTCACACAGACTACTTAGGTTCCACATCCTCTGCATGAACCTCAAATCCTTCCCACAACGTCTGCCGCCATATATCCATCACACCTGCAACCTCGCATTGTCTAACAATCTCCCTTTCACGTGCTTCACTATACTTGAGTTATCTCTCCTCCCTTTCTTTCTCCATCACAACATTTTCCATCTTCCTCCACCCTAGCTTCCTCACTCAGTGCTCAGAATGGTTTATCCGGCCATTGGAAGTGCCTCTAAACTCATGGTAACCATCAAGATCTTCATTTCCAGAGGGATAACACGTAGAAATGATCCTTTGGGATCCTGTAGAAACTCAAACTCAGCAACCTCTGGACAAGAATATGTGGAAATCACGTACTCCAGAGTGCAGCTAGCCAATACTCCTTTCCACCAATGGTCCATAGCATGAGTCCACGTCGATTTGCATCCCCGCAGTCTCGGTATTCTTCTTAGGTCTGTTAACCAAAATAAGCTCCCTCTTATTTTGGGTTAACTAGCTTCCTTCTGTGCCTCATTAAAATTTTTACACATTTTAGGCACTCAAAAGATTCTATAAATGGCTTCATCAAATAGGATTTTTCTTCCCCTTTCCAAAAAGGTAAAGAAGTCCTCCTAACTCCTTGTATTTTTTGAGTTATGGCTCGTCAGAGTTTAGAGGGGAAATTTTCCTAGGTGGGCCGCGGAGGCGAGGGAAGAAATTTTGCCAAGGAAAATTTGTGTAAGGCGGACCGCGGAAAAAATTTGGCGCTTAGCCCTTTTGGGCAAAAAACTCAAAGGAAACATTCACTGAAATCCCGTAAAAGAAATGAGATGGTGCCACGTGTCCAGTCAATAGTGGGATTCGGGGCGTCGGGAGGATTTTGGAATTATTTCCAAAGTGATTAAAGGGCACAAAGGTAAAAAATGGAACCACATCTCTGTAACAAGTCAAAATATGCCACGTGTCTTAGAGCGCGGCAAGGCCGCGGAGGATTTTAGGAAAATTTCCCAATTTTGTGCAAAGGGGCAAAATGTTGTTTTGAAGCCACGGATCAACTAGAGGGTGTCACGTGTCATCGGAGGAGCGGTCCATAGAGAATTTTTGGGAAATTTTCCCAATTTGAAAAAGAGGAAAAAGTTCAAATTTCGGCCTGTGAACCCAAATTTTTCCCTAATTTTGCCATTTTTTCCCTAAATCTTCGAAGGGCATATATTTCACACCAAAGCTCAGATTTTCATGATTTTGGTGTCACTAGAAAGATATTGAAATTCTCTACATGATGGACCCCTCAATTTTTAATTTTGAAGGATTTTGATGGGAGAAATTTTGCAAAACGTGTTTTGACATGGAAAAGATAATAAACCAGTTCCAACCACCATATTTAATGAAGTATGGGTCATTTTCTTTGGTCTCATGAAGTATATGCATGGAAATATGAGCTTTTGCATTGAGCCCATTAACAAATGAAGAATTAAATAGATCTTGTCATCGGTTGGAGTTTTAAAATCGATTTCCCGTGTTCTCTCTCCTTTGTTATGCATTTTTCATCGATTAAAAGCTAGTTTTGGCTGATTTTGTAATGTTGGACATCCTTGCTCTTGCAAGATCTCTTTTCTTCCTTAGTAGGTAGATTTAAGGAGTTTCAGACCTCCCATATGGACTGCAGCATGTTTTTTCCTCCTTGTTATTGTAATGTATCATATTAAATCTAGAACTAACAATGCATGCTCTGTGAATGAGTTTTCAATCCTCTCTTGTGTTGGTTTGTTTCCTTCTGATCTTTCATTGCATTTTGGAAATTTGTGCATGTTTTGATGTTGCATCCTCATGATCTATGTCTATTTTTGAAAAACAGGAGTTTAACACTCCTTTGGTGTATCACCATTCTATTTTTGCTTAGTTTTGTTTCCATTTCCATGTTTTCTCTCAACCCTATCTCCTTGGTAGTTTTAGAGTAGGAATTTTGAATCATAACCTCTACAAAAATTACATGCATACACCTAAACAAAGGAGTAGGAACCAGCCTCAATCTGGAGATTTTTCCCAATTTTCAAGGTCCCACACTTAGGGAAAACTCCATGTTGTGCATTCACACCAAATTGACCATTTCCCAATAGCAGATCTGAAGGTTGATTTGGGGGTGTTGTGAATTTACACTAACAGTTTTTGGCATGCCCGATGGGACAATGGGGTTAGATATTTCATCTTCTCTTAGTGTCTCATGCAAAAACAACAAATCCAACACCACCATATTGCACCAATAGTTTTGGCACGCCCGGTGGGACACTAGGGTTAGATATTTCATCTTCTCTTAGTGTCTCATGAAAAAACAACAAATCCAACACCACCGTGTTACACCAATGGTTTTTGATGCCCGGTGGGACAAAGAGTTCTTTCACTTCATTTTTGTAGGTTGATGTGTTCCTGTTTAAAATTTCAGCCTTTGGAGGCACTTGCAAACACATCTGGTGACTCCATCTGATCAGAAACCCATCTCTAAAGTTGCAAACCTTCTTTCCATTCATTTTCCATTTCATTTTTCCCTCCATCTCTTTCATTCCATGAAGTTGTGCAATCATGACTTCATTTCCCTCATGGAATTTGCATTTACAACAACAGCAATGTTTCCCACCTCCAACATGTTTTTCAAATCCTCCAGATCAGCATTTTGATCAAATTCAAAACCAATATGCATACCCATCTGAGAAATGCCAAAGTTAGTTTGGCTATGAAGCATATCAAGCACAAGGGTACGTAAATTGTGAGGGTAGTCAAGAAGAAAATTCAGATTTGTGGAGAAGATCCAAAAGATGGAGGCAAACATGGTGCAATCCAGGGCTCAAGCACAAATGAAAGCATTTAGAATCAGTTGTAGGGCACCTTTTCCATGGGTGGGACCTTTTCCAAGGCATTATAGTCCACAAGAAAAACTTGACTTCATTGTTGCAATGTTTCCAGTGCTTGTAAAGTGGACTGAAGGAATAGAGGTGTATGAGAGGAGTATTCAGCAACCTTTTCAACGGGTAAGCACACCATCTCATGATTTTTCGTTTCCTCTTTCCCAATCTGTTTTATCTCAGCAGTGTCAAGGTTCAAGTTTCCCATCTGTTGTCCCAAAAGTTAATTCCATTTCTCCATCTCCTAGTCTCCCATCCCACCTTAGTTTCTCTGCTCTTTTCCATTCCAAACAGCCATTCCCTCCAAAGAAACAAGAGTTTCTACCTCCTCCACCACCACAAATAATTACAAAACCAGTTGAGTCACAACCCACCCCTCCTCTTGCATTCCCAAATCCATGTTGGGAAGATAAAAATCAAAATTCCAATCAAGGAGAACAGCAAGAAGAGGAGCCCAATAAAAAAGAAATGATGACAATATGAAGAGTTGGGCTCTCAAATTTGGGATTACAAAAATCCCCTTGATGGTGAAGCCAAAAGAGGAAGTTGGAGTTGGAGAACAAGTGGTGGACAAGGCTGATTTTTTAACAGCAGTTGAGGAAGAAAAACCAGCTCCAAACCCCATTGAAGAGGAGCAAATGGATGAGATCAAGTCAGTTTTTGCAACAGCAGAAGAAGGAAGCATTATTGATACATTTTTGCTTTCATTTGAAGGGGCTGATTTGATCAATGAAGCCATTATGGAGGTGAACAAAACAGGTCCAAATTGTGAGCAAAAGGCACAAGAAATTCCATGTTTCTCTCCCACTTCATCTCTCCAAAAATATGATTTCTTGGATGAGTTTGAATTGGCAAGTTGCATGTTTGAAAATGAAGTTGCACATGGTGAAGAAAATGCAGATTTGAAAGTCACCATGCAAGAGGAAGAGACTTTGTTGCAACAGGACATTGAAGAGTTTGATTGCTTATCAGACTTAGAAGAATGTTTGGATGAGGAGCTAGCTGAAATTACAACATTTTCTTCTCCATTATTCGTTCTTCAACATCAAGAGCCCACTGCTATGAAGGAGGACATTGAAGAATAGCAGCCTATGTTTTGTGATAACTCATTAGAACCAAGATTGGAAGATTTAAATCTTCCATGTTCTTCATGGGAAGAGGAAGGGAAAGAGCAAGAGATTTTCACCACTTCTTCCACACCATCCACCCAAGAAGGTCCATAAGAAGACTCCATTCTTGGAGTTATATTTCAGAGAAATGGGCACATCCAAAGGATCAGACCATGCCCAATCAGGTATTTAGCTTCATTGGAGCCAAAGGAGAAGCCACAACTAGTCATGTTTGCTTCTAAGCATGAGGATGATATGCAAAGCACCAAGTATCATCTGTTATACCTCTTCAATCTAAATGTAGAGAAACTAAAAGAGGTATGTAATTTGCTTTCAGCTGACACCTTGCTAATTTGGGTAGAAGAAAAACTTCTTGTTGATTTTCCAAGTAATCCAACCAGCCATGTTCAATGCCTAATCAGTTGCATGGCTGCCATTTTTGAGGAAGGGAAGCTATTTCTCCCTACTAGTTGCAGGCTTTGTTTGAGCTCCCTTTGCTCTTGGTTAGAGTAGAGTAGGTAGGTTTTCTTTCAGCAAAAGAAGTGCTTGTGCACACTTTGCATGTTCCATTTAAAGCATGTATGATTTCCAATTTTGTACATAGTTGTTTGGTGATGTTTTGGTTGCTCTTGCACAGTGCATTTAGTGGCTTTTGGTGAAGATCAACTCCAAGTTGCATGGGTTTCCAAGTGAATCAGAGGTCAGAATTTCAGATTTCAGATAAGAATCAGTTTATTAAGCTTGACTCAATGCCTAATGGATGCTTCAAAGGCCACTGATATTTCATCTAACAGCAGATAACCCCTGAGAGTCACCAATTGTTAACCAAAATAAGCTCCCTCTTATTTTGGGTTAACTAGCTTCCTTTTGTGCCTCAGTCAAATTTTTACACATTTCAGGCACTCAAAATATTCTGGAAATGGCTTCATCAGATAGGATTTTTCTTCCCCTTTCCAGAAAGGTAAAGAAGTCCTCCTAACTCCTTGTATTTTTGAGTTATGGCTCGGCGGAGTTTGGAGGGGAAATTTTCCCTAGGCGGGCCCTTGCAGAGGTGAGGAAGAAATTTTTCCAAGAAAAATTGGCGCAAGGTGGATCCACAGGAAAATTGTTCACACTTAGCCCTTTTGGGCAAAAAACTCAACATAAACATTATGCCCAAAAGCCCACAAAAGAAATGAGATGGCACCATGTCACCGATCAATAGCGGGAGTCGGGGCATCGGGAGGATTTTGGAAATTTTTCCAAAGTGATTAAAAGGCACAAAGTTAAAAAATGGAACCACATCTCTGCAACAGATCAAAAGATGCCACATGTCTCAAAGTGGTGGGGCCATGAAGAATTTTGGGAAAATTTTCTAATTTAGTGCAAAGGGGAAAAATGTTGTTTTGAAGCCGTGGATCAACCAGAGGGCGCCATCATGTCATCGGAGGAGCGGGCCATGGAGAATTTTTGGGAAATTTTCCCAATTTGAAAAACAGGAAAAATTTTAAATTTCGGCACACGAACCTGAATTTTGCGCTAATTTTGTCGTTTTTGCCCTAAATCTTCGAGAAGGGCATATCATTCGCACCAGAGCTCGAATTTTCACAATTTTGGTGTGACTGGAAATCTATTAAAATTCTCTACATGATAAACCCCTCAATTTTGAATTTTGACAAATTTTGATGGGAGAAATTTTGCAAAACATGTTTTGGCATGGAAAAGACAAAAAATCAGTTCTAACCACCAGATTTAATGAAGTATGGGTCATTTTCTTTGGTCTACGAAGTAGATGCATGGAAATATGAGATTTTGCATCGATCCCATCAATAGATGAAGAATTAAATGGATCTTGTCGGTGGTTGGAGTTTTAAAATCAATTTCCCGCATTCTCTCTCCTCTCGTTATGTGTTTTTCATCGATTAAAAGCCAATTTTGGCTCATTTTGTAATGTTAGAAATCCTTGCTCTTGCAAGCTCTCTTTTATTCCTTAGCGAGGTAGATTTGAGGAGTTTTGGACCTCCCATATGGACTGCATCATGTTTTTTTCCTCCTTGCTATTGCAATGTATCGTATTAAATCTGGAACTGATAATGCATGCTCTGTGAATGAGTTTTCAATCCTCTCTTGTGTTGGTTTGTTTCTTTCTGATCCTTCATTGCATTTTGGCAATGTGTGCATGTTTTGATGTTATATCCTCATGATCTGTGTCTATTTTTGTAAAATATGGAGTTAAGCACTCCTTTGGTGTATCACCGTTCTATTTTTGTTAGTTTTGTTTCCATTTCCATGTTTTTCTCAACCATGTCTCCTTAGTAGTTTTAGAATAGGAATTTTGAATCGAACCTCTACAAAAATTACATGCATATACCTAAATAGAGGAGTAGGAACCAGCCTCAATCTCCCAATTTGCAAGGTCCCACACTTAGGAAAAACTCCATGTTGTGCATTCACACCAAATTGACCATTTCTCAATAGCATATCTGAAGGTCGATTTGGGGGTGTTGTGAATTTGCACTAACATGTCCACATACATGATCTATAATACCAACTTGATCTAGATGCATAGATTGAGAGCCACTCATACATTTCTCTTTGGGAAGCAGCGAAAAAAGTTTCATATAATTCATGGTAGAGTTTCTCTTCTACCCATTTATGTGCATCAAACTCGAGTCCAAGTCTTTGAATGTCCGAGAAAATTCATCCTTCATGCTCTTGAACCATGATTCAACACTTTCCAAAGTTATCCACTTTGTCATTACTCACTACATAGATCATGATGTATGCCTTTTCCCATTATGACTTTGAAAAGAGGTCCCGGTAATGGAACAAAGATGTAGTCATTTTTGTAACACCTTTGACAAACAATTATATTTCTCTTTTGCATTACAAGCATTGGCATGTGATTTTCTTGAATGAGGTGTGTTTCCTTGATTGTTGAAAATCATGCTTGTTATGGATAAATCATCTCTGCTCTTGGATTCATTGGACTGAAATGATATGGCTTGCAAGAATCCATTTTTCACTTCTTGTAGGTGAGTTACAATTTGGTTTTGAGAGTTGCAAACTTATCTCTTTTTTGACTCATCCTTGGATCAATTCCAGTGATCTAAGGAATGTTTTAAATATCCTTACTAGACTAAATGGTAAAAATTGACATTCATAGGTGGAGAGACGTAGTGACTGAACTTTGTATGTTACAAATTCTTTGGTCTTGTATGAACATGCCTTCATTCGGTTGTATGTTTGTGCTTGGGTATTTGGGATTGATCTCTTAGGACATTAATGGTGTAAATGAAATATAGTCTGCTTCATGACTATGAAGGGAATTTGAATCCTAAAACTAAAGGATTATCCTAACGGTGTCCTAAACTAGGTAAAAGCACCTACTTCCTAGCTATGTCTACTTATTTGGGTTTCAATCTAACCTAAGCTTCTTATTCTATCTTGTTGGGATGGCATCCTAACCCAAGTTTTTGTGCTAAGTGAATAAGGGAGAAATTACTAAAGTAATGCTAGGCTATTTTAACCTAATACCTAATACTATATGGTTGTGAATTTTATCTAACCTAAGGTGGAAATCACCTATGGCAATGTTTTAAGACATAAGGTAATTATTGTTAGACTAACCTAAGTTTTGGGAAATGTATCCTAAAATATTGAAAGGGAACCTAAGGGTCACATGGCATTATGGCGATGGTTCCAATGGCATTTAATTGATTTGATTTGGTTAAATGAATGGAGGTACATCTAGTTTTGGCAAAGGCAAGTAGACTTTAGTGGAAGCATACATGGAGGCTTCACTAAAGATGGAAATGCATGTTAAATTAGAAATGGCATTCGCCAATTTTGGGAGGCGGTGGCAAGGAGAGATAAGTGGGAGATTTGGGAGTAATTGCATTAATGGACCTCAATTTTTGTGTGCAAACCTGTCTTGGAAACAAGGAAGGCAGATTTGTTGGAGGTTGTTTGATCTTGCATGCATTGCAATTTTTTCTCTACATGGAGCTATCTGGTTCTTCGAACCAGCAGTTTAACTTCTACTTTATGGCTATTTTTGGTTTCTCTGGTTTATTTTCGATCGAGGGAAAGTATATGAGGCATTGGAAGAAAAGATGTTTGGTTGTTGATCTTTCGTGGAGAAGAAAAAGAGTTGGAAGCTCGGATGGAAGTCTCCTTCGAATTGGTAGAAGCACTATCAGGCATGATAGGCTCTACCCATTAAGATTTCTTGCTTTCTTCTAAATGATTCATTAAAACAATTCTACTCTCTTGAGATAAATGTTTTCATGATTTGTCTGGTTATTTACTTTCATGGTTTTATGAATCTCTGTGGTTTTTGGATATAAATCCATTGCTAAATAATGTTATCCTTTGGAAACTTTCTCTCTGTGTAAGTTCAGTGGTGACATGCATGTGAAACTTGTATTTCGAAGCTTGTATTTCATTCTAAACTTGTGTTCGAGGATGTCGTTGTTCTAAACTGGTATATGATGCCTTGTGTTTCATTCTGAGCTTGTATTAGAGCTTTGTGTTGCTCAGAACTTGTGTTTGAAGCTTCGTGTTTAGCATTGTACTCGTATTCAATACTTGCGTGTTCTGAACTTGTATTTGAATCATTATGTTTGGTTCTGTACTTGTGTTCTGAGCTTGATTTTTACTCGTATTCAAGGTTTTGAAATACTTAGAACTCATTTATGGGACTTTCTGCTCAAAAAAGCTTGGGAGAATAGTTTTTGTTTAAGTTGATTTATTAATCTCTTTTGAGATCTTCTCCTTGTAGCTTCTTGAGTTGGAATGGTTGTGGTACTTCTATTTTTGAGATTGTGCCACCTTCTTTGAACTTGAAAGGGCATGTAAATTTGAAGGATATTCTTCTCTCCTCTGCTCTGAGAAAACTGCGTCTTATTAAAGGCTTAACTGTTTTGTTTGAAGGTCATTGGGATGGGCAGTAACTTGTTGAGGGATTAAGGAACCTCTGGTTAGATATTGTATTGTTATTTACTCTTTGGTTGATATAGTGTTCATTTGAAATAGTCATTATGAATTTTTGAGGTTTATGGAAATGTAGTATTCATACTCCTTGTGATCGATGTTTGAAATGAATACCTTCTCTGTCACAATCTTTAAATATGGAGCTATGAGATTATTTGTTGTGATTTCTGTTTCAGTCACGTTGGAGGTAAAGTTAAGACATTTCTTGACTTAAGCGTATTGGGTTTTCTTACTCTCTTCAGATCCTTTTAATTGATTTATGGGTTTTAAATGAAATATTAGATGAATACCCTTGTGTACTTGAATCTTGTTGATAGGATTTATTACCTCTAGTTCGGGGTTGTTTCATTTAATTTGTCTTCATGATGACCACAAACTATATGTCTCTTTTATATGGAGTCGTGTAAGACCTTGAAGTTGGGAATACTAGTTTATTTTGAGTTCATGAGTATTATTGAAACTTGTTTATCTTATATTGTTTTGGGTTTTCTATTCTTTGTTAGATTCATTGAATGAATCTCTAGGTCTTTAAAAGGAGAAAGGATTATACTTCTCTTATGGACAATAGTCTATTTTGGGACTATACTATGTACTCCTTTATGAGAAATGAATTCGAACTTGTGTTTAATGAATTGGAATAGATAAACCAGGTTGTAATGATTTGTAAGGGAAACTAGAAGTGTGATTTCTTCTAACTGTGTGTTTGGTTTTGTTTTCTCCTTTGGGAACTAGTAAAAGAACTTCTGATTTTGGAAATAGAAATGGAATTCATTTGATATTAGAAATGAAATGAATTCTTTATTGGACCTTTTCCATTTGAGATCCTTTAACTTTTGAAAGATAGGTTCATTTGATCGAACTTCTCTGTGGCACAACTCTCTTCTTGGTTGTAGAGTGATTGTTCTCTTAGGCCTACTCAACTTTTGGGTTCGGCTTTCTGTCCTTTTGACTTATAGGAAATAGTGAGAAACCACTCTTCTGAGATGGAAATTTTCTTGTGGATTGTTTAGTCTACTTTGTACTAGTCATTTGTTGTAATGATGTGGAAAGAGAACAGACTAATTCGGTTCAATAGAAGAGAAAATGTAAACATGTTTAGACCGACTGCTTTGTTTGATTGAGACATACTTCATTTGGATTTGGTATTGGAAGGTTATATATTTTTCACTCTATCTTATTATGAACCCTCCTTGTATGGACACGAGAAGAGATTAACCCTATGTGAGTCTTGCTTTGATTTTTGGAACGTCTGGTTTCATATCCTTGAATGATATTTTCTAACTTTGTAGAAGTTAGGTAAGACTTGCAGGTAGACTATTTTGACTCTCTACCCCTCTTGGATTGATTTGGAATTCTTGTTAGATGTTGTCTCTTTAATGTTGAATCCTTATATTGTTATCCTTGAACTGAAGTAGTTATGTGTGTTTTGAACTGTTTCTGTCTTTCGGATGATTAGTGTATGGGGAATAGTATGTATTGATTCTTCTTCTTTTTCTTATGTGGTAGGATGAATCATCCTAATATGAGCTATGTTGTAAATAAATTCTTTGCTACATAGTAAAGATAAATGTTGTATTTCTATTCTGATAAAATTATGAAACAATCGGATGACAAGACCTATTTTTTGTTTAAAAGTAATTGATAGGATCAATTAAACTATATGAACTATAATGCAGATGTTACAGATTATTTTATGCTCTTTTCTTAAAATTGAATTCAGACTCTTTATTTGTACTTCTTTTCTGGTTGTTATTACTTATGCTTATTTTTATGATATATTAATTATTTCATTAAAGCAAAGTTGTTTTAATGGAACAATTAGTGGAATGCACTTCATTTTAATGCTTAGTGCTTATCATGCTCAGTTCATTGAAGGCCCGACCCGCTAGCAATTTTGTAGATGGACATCGTAAGTGATAAAAGAAGGAAAAATCTTTTATGATGCATTAGCTTATTTAATTTGGATCTTATGTAAAGAATTTCGATTCATTCTTTAGTGTTATTGGAAAAGAGAAGTGATATTATTTTATGATCTTAATGATGAATGACATGCAGTATGTATGAAATGCATAGTCTTGTAAATGTATATTTTATCATGATGAATTGAAAGGTTTGGAGACTGACTCCAATTTGTTGTGTAAATTCTCTTGTACTTTATATGACGGAAATGGTAGTGATATCTTGTTGATATTATTTATATCTATTGTATACTATTGATGTTATCAATTAATAAGTTGGATTAAGGGGGATAGTACAATCTCCCTTACTATGATGAAACTTGTTAAATCGTAAAAGATGTTGATCTCTAACTACACAACTATAGTTTAATAATGAAATATGCATTGGTCATATAATTAAACTATATGAGTAAAGAATGATAAAAATATTATGTTAACCTTAACATCTAACCATGTAGAGGGAGAATCTTCCTCTCTCAAAAGAATGAGAAATAAATGGAATGGTGGTTATGATCTTAATCCTTGTGCTTCGTTTATAAAAAGTAAACACTAGCTGAATCTAGGTGATTGATACACCTTCTTGGACAGCAAGGTTACATTAAAAATTAACCGTTTGATGTTTGTTGCCCTATTTTTGGGGATAACTACTTGTTAGGCCACGTTAATGAACATCAATGCAAGCATGAGTTAATGAAGTTCTTAATATCAAATCAGATTAATTATGGATGAAGAACTTAATGAATGTTGGAATTAGGGTTAGGCATGGTTGCTAAAATCTGAATCTTAATCCAATTAAATTAAATCTTATGACCACTAAGGGGTATGTACATCATGATGAATCAGTTCTAATGGATGTTGGCACATGCCAACTATAGGACTGTACCTTCGAGAATTCTAGGGGCTTCTCGAGGATATAGTGTTGCGTTGACATGTGGCAACACCCTTCCGTATTTGTTCATCTAGATCTACACACATCTGGACTTGAACTTAGTTTCTCTCTAGGTCAAGTTAGTAGCATGTTTAGGATAGGGAATAGCTTTCTATGACTCGGGGTACCTTGGCACATTCGGTTGAATTAGGTCGATCGAGTATGCCCATATACCCTAAGTCATCATGAACATTTTCCTGTAACAAATTATGTTGCTACCCTGGGCAAGGGTCAAACCTTGGGCAAGTGGTGTGATGGTAGTCAGTAAATACCATTCTAGATAATAGAAGAGTGAGGTAAAGGATGTATTCTGAAATAACAAGTATGTCATCTAGGAATAGTAACATGAATAGTATGTTGAAAATCTTTGGCCAAAGTATTGCAAGTTGTTAGTTGTGTTGTCCTAAGTCACCGAGTTTAAAGCAACATGATGTTAGATGAATATTGGTAACAAATATTCAGATAGGTTCTTTAAATAGGTCACTCAGTACCGGAATAGGGTAGGAAAAACCAAGTATACGTAGTATACATAAAGTATTCTATACTTTAAGACAAACATGAGAGATCGAGTTAAGTAACCGAGTCATGGAATGAGAGATCGGTATCATACCGAGTCATTACAGTTGCATATGGTTATCTATTATGAGATTGATTGGCATGGAATGTGTGTTCTAAATGATGTTTTATTTAGAATAGAGAAGATTGTGTTTCAAAAAAAAAAATCCCTTGTTTCTATAGTCTTAAAATGGGAATGTTACATTTTACCCCCATCACAAAGGAAAGAAATCCCATGCACACCGGCCTATCACCCAGCGGGCACTGGGTGCTCACCCGAGGCTCACACGGGTGTTGAGTCTCTCTTTTATGTGATTTTAGTGGGAAACATCATCTGTGACCTATGTTTGAGAGATTTGAAAGGAAGTAAGACATATAAGCACCCTAGAGCTCAGAATGGCTTCTAGATCCTTGCAGTCATTCTAGACAGAAAGTGCTTAACCGATTATAGAACTTATACTAAAAAATAATGAATTTTTACAAGCATCCATAATTATTCATAAACATAAATGAAAAAGAAATATGAGAAAAATGTATGCATCAAAATCATCAATGTTCATATTCATATAAGCCGGTAACCTCATTACATTCATGGAGCCATTACAGAATGTCATGGATAAGCAGACCAGTCATGCATTATAACTGGACTTATGTGGCTAGGCTCTCAAAATAAATTTTATACCACCCCCATACCCTTGATACATCCTTTCCTAGCATAATTACCCAACTAACAAAGTTCTTGCAGTATTTCTACAGAGCTCCGCCCTCTCTCTATTTCTCTCTCCCTTTACTTTTGTAGGCGCTTGTATATATAGCCTTTATGAACTACCAACTCATCCTCCAGTAGCCTCAGATCCAATGTCAAGTGTCTGAATGTGGTCCTCCATGTGAGCATGTTCCTCCGGCCCGAGCTTTCCACTTTTTACCATGATGAGCTTTTAGAAGTTTCTACCGCATGCATGCTCCTTCCGGGCCAACCTATCTCAGTGGAACCTTATCCACTCTACATGCGCGATCGGGTCACAATTTTCACGTGTCCTACTCAAAATGCCCAATATGGCTAAGTCATGAACCCTTGGTTCTATCTACGTGCACACCATAGGTTTCCTTAAACCCTGCCTTCCGCACTTTATCCTTACGTACCTTTCTTTAACTAGGCCTTGCGCACCTACGTGCCTTTTTGTACTTAGCCAATATTTTAGGGGCCAAAAAACCTAAAATGTAAGAAAATTGATAAAAAATGAGGGTTTACCTCTTCGTCTTGGTGGCATCATGTAAATTATCATGATCTAGAAGAAAAATTACAATTTGGAAGGGTAATGCAAAGCGCGAGTGTCAACAATGGAAAAAAATGCACGGTTTGGAGAAAATGGTGGGGAAAATGAGGGTCACTACTTTTTTTGTATCAAAGGACTGCGATCGTGGTTTATAAACCACGATCACGGTCTTAGGTTCAAGAATTTCCTAAACCTAACAAAACAGACCATTATCGTGGTTTGTAAAATTCAAGATTTGATGTCCACTTTTTAGTCCCCTAACTTGTTGCACTTACCCATAATCAAATGACAATGGAGGATAAGGGAAATCAAAATCTTCAACCCAAATACTATGGACCATATAGGATTTAGGATTAAGTCAGGGAAGTGGCCCATATGTTTAAAACCTCGAATAATGAGAGGATTCACAAAATTTTCCATGTGTCATGTTTGAAGAAGAAGCTAGGGGCCCATGTAATTCCACATCTAGAAATTTCAGCCATGGACAAAAAAAAGTTGGTCTTGGAACCAAAAGGCATACTTAGGGAGAAGCTAGAAGTATTTTGAAATGAGACAATTTGACATTTGAAGATCAACTAGAAGGTGTTGCTCATAGAAGATGCAACGTTGAAAACATAGATTTCCTGGACAAGCATCTAAACTTGCCACAGATTAGAAAAACATGCCAAAAATGTAAGGAGAGTTGAGTTCAAAAAAATAAAAATACCCCCCACTCACATTCATGGGTTTTGTTAAGTGATATTGTTTGGTGTGTTAGGTTTGAGATATATTTTGTGACTTTGTGGTCATTAGTTTGATTCAAGCATTTATGCCACTTATATCTAAAATCATAGCTCAAATTTGTGTATGCCTTGCCACTTCCTAAGAGGTTACCATCATAGAGCTACTCTAATTGAGTGTGCATAACTATAAAGTTTATGCTAACTTTAGGGACAAATCTCTTTAAGCGGGAAAGCATGTTGTGTACCTAGGCACAACATATTATTAGTTTTATGGTATATAATATTTATCCCTAAGTCCTTAAGTGTTATTATTTAAGTTACGTTTAGAGTGGCTGGGGTTAATGAAGGGTTTCATCATGGGATAAATAGGATTCCCTTCCCATTGAGTATATAATGAGGGAAAACCTTAAATGATGTATCTTTTTTCAATTTTGTTTTTTAATGAAATTGTGAGTTGATTTTTTTAGTTGGATTTGTAGGTGATGTGTGCAAGTGTTGTTTTTAAACTAATGCTAAATGTGAATAGAAGACTAACACCTAAATAGTCTTAATTAGAAAGAATTAAACAACATTCTAAGCACCATCATGATAAGAATTAATCAAGGGTTAGATGTTAAACATTCACTAATATAAAACTTTGAATCTAACAATGCTTAAACATCTAGAAATCCTCTATTCTCTAACAACATGTAAATGAAGGAACCTAGGTAGGCTCCATGGCTATCAAAAATAGTTGTCCTTAATGTTCCAAGAACCTAGGAATGAGGGCTAGTCAAAGTTGGGCTACAAGACCCTTTTGACACCTCCCATATGACCTAAGCACTTTTAAGAAAGAGGCTTAACTCTTCAAGATGATGAACTCTCAAGAGGACCAAATGCAAGCTCTTAGTCTCTTAGCTATATGCTTTGCATTTACTCTCTTAAGAAGTTTAGGTGTAGGTATAAAGGTAGGAGGAGGGCTCTTTATATAGCCCAAAGGATAAAGGATTCAACACATCCTCATGAATGTGGGATAAATGGAGATGTAGAGTTAGTTATGGATAAGGGGGGTTTATATGAGGTTGAGTTAACTTTAGGAGGGTTTAGTTTGTCCTCAAGTGGCTCATGTGGATAAAGGGGGTGCATTAATTAATCAAGATGATTAATAAATACATGTGCAAGCTTTTATAAGCTTTTAGATGGATTTTAGTGTGATTTAGACCATTAGGAAGGGATTAAACCAATTAAATAGAGATTTATTGATTTAATGAGAAGGGAGGCTAATTAATTAATAATAATTAATTAGACTAGATAGAAGGTGTTGATTAACGAAGGTTGTTAATTAGGGTATGTGTTGGATAGGTGACTTAATTAATTAGCTTAATGTAATCAATTAACAATAATGGAAGAGAAGATGAGCGCTATTGACAATATGTCGTCAATTTGTGGGAAAGGAGATAATTAGCGCAATTTAAGTATTTAAATTTCTTAGGCATAATTATAGGTGTCTACATTTGCCCCTCTTTGGGGTGGCATAAGTGACGCCACTTCAAAGATAGTAGACAGAAGAAAATTTTGAAGGGATAGAAGAAAAATTAGTAGGAGGGAGAGATGCCCCCTCGAGTGTTGATGGGGTGATGGAAGAAGTCAATCGACAATCGAAAAAGATGAGAGATAGGTAGAAAAATGGGAAGAGGCAGGATGCCCCGATGAGAGAGAAAATTAGGGGTGAAAGGGAAGTGAAGTAGAAGAAATATGGATGAGGGGAGAGAAGAGCTTAGCCTCTAGCCACTATTTATTTGGAATAAATTTGATGTCATCATATTGCCATAGGAACTGCATCATCAGTCTTTATGAAAAATATAAGCGTACGACAAAGGTAGAATGATATGAAAAGTCATACTACGAATAATTTTCCATTACTGAAACTACCAACTCCATACAACATACATTAATGCAATGTAATATGAGAAGGAAACAAGCTCATGTAATAGGAAAACAAGTACGAACGCACATATCCAACCCAACAACGATCAAGACAGTTGTACAAATGTCTTTTTATCAGTGTTGAAGAGATCCACAAGTTCGTGATTGATGACAAGGGTTTAAAATGATGCCCCGAGCAAGGATACATGCAAGGGGAAATGATAATGGACATAGGGTCCATGAAAAGCGTGTGTGTGCAATGAAATAGCACCAGGTAACAAAAGTGCCCCAGAGTATAGATGAAGCAAGCAGCTAGCTTTGTGAATGGTTGTGAATCGGTGATCTGCGAGTCATATTAATCGGGGAAGATGTGAGATAAACCAACAGGATATGGAGAAAATATCATGTGTAAGACACAAGTTTCAGCCGTAATAAGCAAGTTACCATTTTTGTATGGTTTTTTTACTTTTTAGGATTTTTTGAAAAAAATTGCCCTGTTTTGGGTTTTTGATATATATATATTGTTTTTATTTTTTTTGCTTTCCAAACTGTGGTGAACAGTAGAAGAAAGTAGAAGAAGAAAGTGAAGGGCCTAGGGGCAGCAGAAAGTGCCCTAGGTGGAAGAAAGGAGGAAAAAATGACAAATAATGTCCTTGTTTAGTGGAAAAATTAAGAAAAAATAATTATTTTAAAAATAATTATTTACAAGGGTGTGGAGAAGAATAAAAATCGCCAAGGAGAAATAAAATTGTTCGAGGGAGAAGAAAGGGGTATCGGACAGCAAAAAATGCCCCAATACGATGAAAAGAAGAAAAATAATTATTTAATAAAAATAATTATTCCACAGTGAACAGAGGAGAAAACGGTGATCGAAATAGGCCTCCCGGCTTTCCGAACGGTGAAAAACATGTTAATATACCCCCAAGGGGGATAAAAACATCGCGACAAATTCATTTTCTTGAGAAATTGAGAAAAATTCACTCTGTGAGGCTCGACACCCGGAGAACCATGGTGATCACACGAGACTATTTGAGGTGGGAGGATGCGCCCAAGGGTACCGGCACACGAACGATGGCCCCTTTGTGAGTATCACAACCCTGCTCATAAATTTTTGTCATTAATGCCTTAAATTAGGTCTTTTAGGCATAGAAAACATATAGGCTTGCAAGTGCCAATTTGGGGGAGCAGGCATCCTTTTGAGGGCGCAAGCGCATTCGATGCACACATACACATGGACACAAATCACACACACACATGCATGCACACACACAAGCACATGCACGCACATGTGCACACGTCAGAAATGGGGCACACACACAAAAATCATGGCGTAGGCATTGAGAGGTGGGCGCACCCACACAGGAGCATACGTGCCCAAGCGTAGGCACCAAATTGGTGGCGCACATGTCAAAAGGGTGCGCAAGCATCCGAAAGAGGGCACACGTGCGAGAAAACACTCTCGCACAAGCACACAGTGCCGAGAAACATGGTGCATATGCCTAAAAAGGTGTGTGCAGTGCCCTAGATAGGAAGCAAAGATAGGAAAGTGTCTAAAAACATGACACTTAGAAGAATTTTTAGGATTTTTGGGTTAACCCTAAAAGATGAGATAGATTTTTAGAAGAAATGCTAGGAATTGATGAGTGAGCATTATTTTACAGAGACGACTACGATTTTTATAGACACGAGATCGTCATTCCCGGACACGAGTTAGAGGGCAGTATGCACTAGCGTGACCACCAAGTTATGGTGATATTACTGGAGGTAGTGGGACTAGGCCCCATGGCTCGGATGCCATCTATTGTACTAGATCATAGCCTTTTGACTGCGCTAGCCGAGTGATGGCATAGTGAGAGTCAGTGTTTTAGGTTGCCCACAGGAGAGATGATAGTGACCATTGAGGATGTTTGGTGGATTCTGTGTGTGCCCATGATGGGTACATTGATCGAGTACAGCTCGAGATGCAGGGCTGATTAGAGTAGCGTGTAGTGCTCTATTTGGTGTTGATGATATCCCACACGACGGGATGACTATAGCTTTACATGAGTGCATCTCGACCCAACATTACATCGGGGACCTCTCTATATCATGGCACTTATCAGTGGGTTCCTACTCATTGATAAGACAGGGATGTCATTCCTGAGAGGATTACTGCTATTGGTTCATGGCATTTACAGTGGTGAGAGATATTATTGGGGAAGTGTATACTAGCCCATTTATACTAGGATTTGTACTTGATTACATACCACGGTCAGAAGACCATGGGACCAGCTTCGTTATTACAGATATGGTCATGGGATCATATAGCTATCGGGCACCCCTGTGGGTCCTATCCGAGTCTAAGATCCCAAGGAGCCATCATACATGGCTTGGTTAGTGCTGGTGGAGATGTACGTGGCCATCTTGGTAGCCTATTCAGATATAGGTGGGAGTTTGATGAGCTAGCAGCGATAGATGTCATTTGGCATCCATATAGGAACTTCTAGTGGCCAAAGGATGCCATAGAGCTTAGCATGTGCTTGGTGGAGCACTTTCTTATTGGCAGCCGCAGCTATATCATGGAGCTATATCGGGTAGATAGGTGCAGTGGTAGCTTGGCAGAGGATAGGGGTCCCAAACCCGGATATTTGGCATGCTCATAGGGATTCTGAGAGGCAGACCATGGGGCCTCGTATACCAGTGGCCCAAGCCAGGGCTAGTTTCACAGGTGGTCATCCGTGCCCTGGGACCCATTATGATAGGTGAGAGACCTGGGGACCACAACTGATTATGCAACATGGTACATGACAAGATTACCCGGCATCTCACTATTCCAGAGGTAGCTTGGGTAGTAGGTATTCACCCACCTGTAGAGGTATGGCATAGGTCAGAGCGTAGGGCTAGAGCAGTGGCACTGGGGCCAAACCCAAAGGATCCATTTGATGGTATCCCTCATGATGGATAGGGTGCCCCATAGGCACAAGGACCCAAGCTATAGGGCCCAGTACAAGCAGCCATACAGCCACCTAGAGGCAGGGTTTTTAAGCAGGGACAGTCTTCTAGAGCACCTTAGGGGCCAACCCCTGAGGCACACATAGCCTCCCAACCAAGGTGGTGTAAATGACCCACAGACATGTGCAATTACGGTAGCTCATAAATCAGAGAGATGCAGCTAGAGTGGAGAGAGATGAGGCTCAAGGTTGGTGCATGATGGCCATAGAAGAGTGCGATGAGGCCCAAGCTTACATAGTTACTTCTTTGTCAAAGCGGGATCGGACTCGAGGCCTCGGTTGGGCCAGGAGATGACAGAGCAGCATGGTGGAGCCAGATTTGAGAGACAACTACACAGGGGGCATAGATATTGAGCCTCCTACATCAGTCCCAATCACAAGTGCGCATGGTCATTACACAGAGAGATCATGTGTATGCTTGATCACAGGCCTTATTAGCACAGAGGGACCAGGCCCGCGCCGAGCTATAGGTGATGACCACAGAGAGAGATCAAGAGGTTGTTGCCGCTAGATAGGCTGAGGCAGACCTAGGCCGAGTTACAAATGACGAGATATCGCCCTGCGGGAAGCGCTTGCCTTCAGAGATGCGAATCGATATGTGATGCCACCAGACTTGGTGGTGAGGCCCTCTTCTACAGGACTACATATTATAGAGTGGTTCCGCTGTCAGAGCAGCGAGTGGCACTGCCATAGTTATCAAGGTTCGAGTGCATCAGGCTCTCAATCACAGAGATCCAGCCATTTGACCAGATCAATTAGATAGCTTTGTACCAAAGCAACTAGTGAGACCGGCGCCCTCCCGGCTGTAGTGTTTCATCATCCAGAGGATAGATTTGGGAGCCCGGTGAGGGTGAGAGTTGTGGTTGAGAGCCACATATTTATTTTATAGATTATTTGATATGTATGCCTCTTATGAAGGCCGATTTTGATGTACAGTTATGTTATACATGTATTTTTTATGATGCCTCATGATGAAGGCTTGATTATTTTAGATACATGCCCCTTTTTTATGGCATTGTGTATCGATGATGTATTGTATTGAGTATCTATCTGGACATTATATGTATGTACACAGACATTTTTGATGTATCACCTTTGTATGCCTCAGTTGAAGGCATTTTCAATATAAGCATGATTTGTATCCATTTTTATATAGATGTATATTTGACACACATGTATATATATGAGGATTACCTTGTTTTGGCTCAGATACACATGGTTATGAGATGATGTACTTTATTGTTTTTGATACATGCATATAGATGGTTTTTTCTTTGTCTTTAAACTCATGGGGAACTAATTGACGATGGGACATGAATCGTATTTAGTATCTTGAGCGGGCACGCCTGCTGTATTGGATTCAATGCATGTTATTATTATTATTATTATTATTTTGATTCAGCACTTATGGACGGTGTTATGATGTTATCAGATTCCACATTTTGCATGTATGTTATCCTGATGTTTGATGTATATACATGTGCTTGTTTAGAATGTTAGATGATAGATCTATAGATGATATCAAATGTATTACTCATGTGATGTTTTGTTGATGCCCAATAGACAAGATGATATGATGATATTGGTGCGGGGGGATATATTTTTTATTATGTGTAGCCCCTCTTGTCCCCATTGATGATACGATATGTGATGATTAGCTTAGCATACATGCATGATGTAAAACTTAGCATTTTTGTTTATATATGATGTATAGATGATGTTAGATGTGATGATAATGATGGTAATGTGATGTGAATGATAACAAAACAAAGCACATGCAAGAAACACAACCAAATGTTAACAAAGAACACCAGGAATTAATGCAATATACCATGATTCACCATGCTTTATTAACATGTAACAAACACAATCAAATGCCAAGAAAGAACATAATGAATTAACACATGACATCATGATCTCCTAAGATCAACCAGTATGCAAAAACTTACCGCAATATGCACAAGCAAGAATAAATCTAATCTAAGCAAGAAAAGATGAATCCTAACAAAGTACGCCTAAGCAACAAACAACCCAAAAAGCAAGAATGCAAAACACTATACAAGCAACAAGCAAAGCAAGGAAACAAGACAATGCCAGTAAATGTTTTTGTAAGATATGTTTTCATGGACTATTTTTCTATTGTTTAGGTTTTGAAACAATTTTCTATTGTTTTTGTGTTTTATGAAACAATCTTCTATTGTTTTTTGTTTTATGAAACAATTTTCTATTGTTTTTGTGTTTTATGAAACAATTTTCTATTGTTTTGGTGTTTTATGAAACAATCTTCTGTTGTTTTTACATTTTCTAACGGTTTTCCAAAGCTATGTGTAGGTAACCAAGAAAGTGTGGATGCCCCCAATGATAGATGGGGAATATACAAGGGCAAAAGCCATGCATTTATGAATAAGAAGGTGAAGTCGTTGGGTTGCCCCTAGCGTAAGATGGGAGATAGCGAAAGACCATACCCCTCACAAATGAATAGAAGAAGGCAAAGCTAGATCAAGGCTGGATAGGATGGTGTGCACAAGGAATATCGAAGGAAAAACTAGGTCTAGGCCAAAGACAACTACCCTCCTAACACAGAATGCTTGTGAACAAAAATCCTCCCGAGGTGCCGAAACCGGTTTTCACCCAAGGACTTGTCCAAAGTGCCATAATTGCATGGTTTTCACTAGTGGACGACCTGTTTTCTCTTTTTCTTTTTTTGATTTTCTTGATTTTTTTGTATTTTTGATTTTTGTAACCTCCTTATGCCATGTTCAAGCATAGAACCACTTAAGATACATGGCATTCATGGGCTCCTGGAGCTCATCACCATTGGGGTGAGCCAGTTTGTATGCCCCTGTGCCGTACTTGGAAACTATAACATATGGTCCCAACCAATGTGGTTTGAATTTCCCTTTCTTTTCTCACTCTGCTCTGGTGTTGAACTGGTTCACCTTCATAACTAAATCACCAACCTCAAAATGACGAGGGATGATTCTCTTGTTATAGTTTCTAGAGACTTTGTGCTGATATACTTTCAGGTGATTAAGAGCACAAATACGCCTCTCATCCAGTAGCTCTAACTCATCCATTCTTGTCACTCGTTAATCTTCATCCTTATCCAGATAGTCCTAAAGAGAGATCCTCGGGGACGGAAGTTTGATTTCTAAAGGGATGACAGATTTTGTCCCGAACACTAAGGAATATGGTGTCACACCTATAGGAGTGTGAATGGATGTTTGGTAAGCCCAAAGGGCTAGATGGATTTGTAGGTGCCAGTTTCGACCTGTTTTGCTAACCATCTTCTCCATTATCCTTACCAAAGTCTTGTTTATTGCCTCAGCTTGTCCATTACCCTAAGGGTAATATGGCATGGACCATTTTAATCTGATTTGGAACTGTTGGCAAAGACCTTTCACAATTTTGTTCTTAAATGACTTCCCATTATCTGTAACAATGGCTGCAAGAATACCATATCGGCAAATAATGTGATTCATGATGAATTTAGAAATCTGTGCTCCTATGACATAGGTTAAAGGGACATCCTCCACCCACTTTGTAAAGTATTTTGTAGTTGTGATGATATGTGTATGACCATCAGATGAGGTAGGAGTAAGTTTCCCTATTAAATCAAGTCCCCACTTGGAGAATGGCCATGGGGTAGTGATTGGTTGTAATGGTTGTGACGGAGCATGGATGAAATTTCCATACTTTTGGCAAAGTACACATTTTCTAACATAATTGCAACAATCAGTTTCCATGGTAGGCCAATAGTAACCTACTCTCAATAGTTTCTTAGCTAAGACCATGCCATTTGTATGTGCTCCACATACCCCTTCGTGCACTTCTTTGATTGCTTAGATTGACTCCGTCACATCTAGACAACGTAATAGATTCCCATCATAGCCATGATGATAAAGTGTACCTCCTAAAAGGGTGTAACGGGCTATCTAGTGAATCAGGATTTTCTTTTCAAAACGGGAGATATTGGGAGGGAAAGTTTTGTCCTTAAGATAGGTGAAAATGGGTTCGTACCATGGGAATGGTGACCAACAACCTCACAAGCCAGAAAGATTCCAGCATGTCATATGCGGGTGGCATAGATTTTCTATGAAAATGGCATAGCATTATTCCCTAGCGGAATACGAAGCATAGACCCCATCGTTGCCATGGCATCGCTGATCTATTCTCAGTGCTTTTGGGATTTGTTCAAAATTAATAAGCACAAAATACTCCTTTAGAGTTTCCACTAACTTTTTGTAAGGTGTGAGCTTGTCATCCTTAACCTTATATTCATCATTAAATTATTTAATGATTAATTTCAAATCACCTACAACCTTAACATGATGAACATTCCACTTGATGGTCACTTCATCCCGCAATAAGTGCTTCATATTCTCGTAATATTGTTTGTGCAAAGGAAGGGCGGTGGAAAGCCTATAGTATAGGATCACCAAAAGGAGTAATAAGGACTACTCCTACACCTAAACCATGAAACGTAAATGATCCATCAAAATGTATCTACCATACGACAGATTCTTCAATGTAGAGCAAGGAGGCATCTGGAAAATCCAAACTCAAAGGTTTTGTGCTTTGTAAAGGTGCTTCTGCTAGCTGGTCCGTGAGTACTTGTCCTTTAACTGATTTTTGATTAACAAATTCTATATCAAACTCACCAAGTAGAATGATCCAATTAGCCATTCTACCTATGAGGGAAGGTTTGGACAATAAATACTTGAGTGGGTCAACCTTGGATATGAGCTTGTTCTTAGTATTTAGTAGGTAATGGCGAAGTTTTTAAAAGGTAAAAACAACGGCCAGACAAGCCTTTTCAATTTGAGGATAATTAAGCTCATAGGCGATGAGGGTGCGACTCAGATAGTACACCACTTTCTCCTTGTGGCTAAGGTCGTATTGGGTGAGCAAGTGCACCAATATCAAATTACGTAGTGGAAATATAGAGTAAGAGTGGTTCTCTAGGAGTGGGAGGCATGAGGAAAGGTGGGTTAGCCAAGTACTATTTAAGCAAAGCAAAGGCTTGTTGTTGCTCGGGTCCCTAGATGAAAGTGACGTCTTTTTTAAGCAAATGGGTGAATGAGTGACATTTATCTGCAAGCTAGGAGATGAAGTGGTGAATGGCTTGAATTTTCCCCTGTAAGCTACGCATTTGCTTGATATTCTTAGGTGGAGGCATTTCAGTGATAGCAGACACTTTAGCAGGGTCTACCTCAATACCTCGTCTTGACACAATGAAGCCAGTAGTTTCCTAGATAGTACACCGAAGACACACTTCTTTGGATTTAGCCTAACTTTATATTCACGCAGGCATTCAAAGATATGTTGTAAGATGACAGGATGATCCTCTCTTGTTTTGGACTTTCCTAGGATGTCATCCACATAGTATTCCATAATATCATGAATCATATCATGAAAAATCACTGTCATTTCCTCTGATAGGTAGCTTCTACATTCTTAAGGCCAAATGGCATCACCTGATAGCAGAAGGTGCCCCAAGGAGTCATAAAAGTTGTTTTGTGTTGGTCCTCCTCAACGATCTTAATTTGATTATAACCCAAAAAGCCATCCATGAGTGATAGCATTTCGTACCCTGCCATTGAGTCAACAATCATATCAATGTTGGGAAACAAAAATCATCTTTAGGGCAAGCCTTATTGATGTCCCTAAAATCTGTAGATTCAGATATCGATAGGTTTCTTCTGGATAGGAACAATGTTCGATATCCATTCAGAATAATCAATTGGTCTGATGAATCCTGCTGCAAGCAATCTTTCCAACTCTTCTTTAACCAACAGGGCCACTCTTGGGTGCATCTTTCAAAGTTTCTATTTGATAGGCTTGGCATTTGCGTGCACAACTAGGTTGTGCATGACCAAATTTGGATCTAAGCCAGGCATGTCCTTGTAAGACCATGCAAACACATCAATAAACTCTCGCAGCAACATAGTGAATGTCTTTTGTTCTCTAGCTGAGAGTGATGCCCCCAATTTTACAATCTTGGGATCCTCTTCTGTACCAATATTGACATCAATGGTTTCTTCAACTAGAAATTTTGATAAATCTTCCATATGCGTAGGATCAGGAGGAAGGTTAATATCTTCATCCAAGGATGTCTCCACAAGATTTTCATCCTTGGTGTGGTCACTTTGTTTGTCCTTTGATTTTCTTATTTGTTTTTTAGCCAGTGCCTCGAAGAGGTTTTCACTATGTGAATTGGACTTCGATTTTTCCGAGGCTTTTCTTTAGAACTTTTTCCTCGCTTTTCTTTAAAAAAATTTGACCACGAAGTTCAGCCTCTTTGCCGAAGTAGGCGCAGTGTCTAAGTCGATAAAGAAACCTTTCTTATGATATCCAATGGGTATTGTATCCCTTATGCCCATGAACTCTACAATAGCCTTGTCATTCTCAAATAAATCTAGTGGCACATGACGTTGTTGGTCCCATTCAACAAGGGTTGGTTCAATGGGGGTTATGGTCAAGACAACGTTATTCATGAAAAGGTTCATGGAGGCCAGATCCTCATATCGGCTACAATGGGAGTTTGTATCGCTATCTAGATAGTCAGAGCTATCCTCACACTCTGAACAAGTTACATCTTGATCATTGGGGTGTGCTCTATAAGAACGGATCCCAATGCTATATCTTTCTGTTTTGAAATGTGGAAGAGGGACCGGTTCTCTTTGTCCTTGTTCATTCCTCCCACATCCTAGGGCTTTGTAGCCCATGGAGTACATCATTCTGCTATATTTTTCATATTCTAGGGTTTGATAACAAGATGGTTGAGTGTCCTCGGGGACCCAAGTTGAGGTTGATCAAGCAATTTTTCCTCGCCTAACAAGCCTCCGGGTAGGAACAACCAATAGTGTGTTCCTCTCAGGTCTTCAAGTGGTAGTTGGGTCGACCTCTAGTCTTGGGAAACAATGAGAGATCGAAACCAAGAGTGCTTGTTGTACATTATACTCCCCGTAGCCATATTCCAAAATTTTCATATCCCTTGAATCAAATGGATATGTTGAAGTAGACACCCCATGACCGCAAGAACTAAGAGAATCTTAATCTACTTGGGATTCCATGGCCTCAAACAAGAGAGGGACAGCTATATCTGTGGAGGGACATGTGTATGTACCCTTTCATGCAAAGCTATTGAGAGCTCTACAATGAGCAAAAGGCTCTGAATCTCCTAGTATCATAGCCGTATGTCCCTCATGCTTCAACTTGATGCATTGATGAAACGTTGATGGCATGGCCTGCATGGCATGAATCCATGGTCAGCCTAAAAGCATGTTATATGGAAGTTCCAAATCTAGGACGTGAAAATTTTTCTGATGACAAGTAGGACCCACCTCTATGGGTAGCGTGATGGTCTCGTTGATTCCCTTTCCACATTGTCGTATGCGGTGATAGTGATAATATGGGACTCAAGATCCTCCTCTATATGTCCTAATTATTTGACCAAATTAAGCATGCAGATGTTCAACCCTGCATCCGTTATCCACAAGCACCCATTTGATTTTCCTACGGGTGACAACTACCTCAATGTATAAGGGAAAATTATGTGCCAGATTCTCAGTAGGGATTTCCCTATGGTTGAAAGCAAGATGTTCACTTGGTGTGATGTTTGCCACCGCGGCTCAAGGTGTGCGGGATCAACTTCTAAAGGCACTCTCGACCCTGAAGAGTTTGGTATAGAACTTTCTTATGCACATAGGATATCTTGAGAAGATCTAAGATCAAAATCTTAGCAGACATCTTCTCAATGGGGAATGGTTCTTTATAAATCCCCATTTTCTCGTTAGGTGTTTGTGTTTTGCAGTGGTTATCCACCTCTATCTCCCCGAGGTCAATGAGGTCCCGAATATAATGGTGAAGCTACAGAAATTTTTCTGTCTTATGTCCTTTAACATGATGAATTTCTAAATATTCATGCTCCTTATACCATGAAGGTTTAGGAGCATTTTCACAAATGGTTGCGTTATAGGATAGGTCATCATGTGGGCTGCATCCAACTATTTTAGTATGACTAACAATGGTTCATTGAGAGAGGTGAATGTTCATTGCTTTGGTGGTGGTTGAATTGGGCCCTTGGTCAGTTTAAAAGGTTGACCAGTTTGGACCGTTTGAACATGTTTGGAATCAATGATTCCGTCTCCCACCACATTTTTGTTTTTGTTAAATATTTTCACCTTTTCCACGGGTTTGACACTTTGGTTGTCTTTGGATTGGGTTTTGAGGGTGCCTTTAGCAATTAGGGCCTTTTTCTATCTGAATCCCTTTCTCGATAACCTCCTCAAAATTACGGACACAATGCATTTGGAGGTGGAAAGCTATATCCGGGTTGAGATTGGGAACAAAAATACCGATCACCTACTTTTCGGGAAAGTGCAAGGGAAGCGACCATTGGAGGAAGCTGGTGAAGGTCTCATTTGGGTGTTGCTTGGCCCCACACAAGTCTGCCATGGTGATGTCACTCTCTATGTTATATGAGAAGTGATGCACAAATCTTTCTACCAATTCTAGCCAGGTGAAAATTGATCCTCATGGTAAGCGTGTAAACCACTCCAATGTTTGACCTTCGAGACTCTTGGGAAAAAGTCTGATGAGGTAATTATCACTATAAGAAACCTCTTGACATGCCATGTAAAAATATTTAACATGATCCCTTGGGTCTCCTTTTCCTTTTTATTTGTCAAAATTTGGCATATCAAATTTCTTTGGAAAGGGTTGAAGGGTCATTGTCTTGTCAAAAGGATAGGGGCATAATTCTTCGTATTGATATTTCCTAAAACTCCCTATATTGCTCTCTTGTAAGCTTCGCAATCATTGCTTTCATGGACTGAACTTCTTGTGTGAGAAATTGTTCTTTAGTAGGAAAAGTAGGGATGTAAACACGATGGTACCCTGTGTCTTCTTCTCCTTGGTTTTCTCAATGGAGTTCATTGATTTTAACCTTAGGCCTCAACTTTTGAACGTTTTTGTTTGCATCTTTCAGTACATGGGAAGTAAGCAAAGGAAGTTGTCGGATTAGGTTACTGATTTGTTGTTGGATTGTGGCTTCTTCTTCTAAAGTTTCCTCCTCCTCGTATTACGGAGGTTCTTCACTGTCTCGTGTTCTATCTTGTTTCTTCGTGGCAATTTGATAAAGGGTATTCTATGCCCGACCACTTTATCATTTTCTGCATAAGAGATAGAAGCTTGTCCGTGTGTTAAAATATCTTCCATATTGATAAGGGGATGTTCTTCCTCAGCAGTGTTATTCATAGGTAGTATTGTGTCATTTTCGGTGGGCAATTTGGCCCCTAGTTCTATGACCCATGCCAACACTCTAACTTTGTTTCTAAGAAGAAATTCGTCTAGTAGAGTGGGGTCAAAATCAAAGTCTACGTCTGGTGATTCTAATTCATTTCCACTATGATCGACCATCTCTTATGTTTCCTTTTCTACGTAGAAAATAGTGGTCCTAGGTCATGTCCAATGAAGGGGTTTGACCCTTGTCTATTAGAGGTTTCCCAAGCTTGCACTTTTTGTTCCTCATATGTTTGTTTCTTTAACCCTAGACGTGTTTTAGGAGCCATTTTTTTATGATATTTTCACTAGGGTAAGTTTTAAATGTGTTCAAAGCTTAGTGATCACCCCTAAGTGAAATTTAATATGTGTTTGTTAAGAGTATGAATAAGTCAACAATGTGAGAATACTAATGTGATAGAGTGATAAATCACTCGTGATACAAGCGTTTGGTATCAAAACCTGTTTAAATGAAGTACCTCCTAGACTACGTTTCAAAGAGTAGTTTCACATCACAAGATGTTCAACAAAATGTTTTCACTTATGCCAAGTTCAAGGGAATGAACAAAATGTAAGTAAATACAAGAATTAAATGTGATCTCCCAATCAAGATATACGATGACCAAGCTCAAACTCGATTAATACCTATATCTCAAAAAGTGCCAATTACAATTCACGAATGACACAACAATATCACCAAGATATGTTAACCCACTTTGCAAGAAAGTGAAGTATTGATATCAAGGTGTTATTGATATAACATGCACAAATGGTAACACCTAGCACTCTTTGAAATCGAGAAAATAATAGAATCGAACTAAAAATATCAAATTATAGCTAGGAATAGTTTTAAAATGTGTGTAGCGTAACCTCACAATGTAGATATTTATGTCGAGTTCGCAAGAAACAAGACGTAAAAATAAAAATTGTAGTGATACGATACAAACAAGCTAACTCTTTCTTAGGAAGTCTCATGGTGAGGAACCACGCCTAACTATAATGATGATCTTGAAATGGGTATCAAGATCAAAATGGCTACCAATGACGCAAAAACGCTTCCACACACTTTAGACATTTAACTAACCCAACCACAAACATGGATGGGCATAAATGGACATAAAAGTGAGAGAAACAATTAATTGGTAACACAAAAGTAGTCACCCTTCTTTTGATCAACAAAGTATAAAAAGAATGTGAAGGAAACAAATCAAAAAAGGATGAAAAATGTTGGCTTCACTTTGACAGAGTTTCGCCTCGCCCTAAGGCAAGTAAAAACTAGGCGAAAGTAACACGTCACACGTTTCACAATGAAAATATGGTTCACAACTCAACACTATTTTTAGAATGGTCAAAGTGGGCTCCTAGCCAAAGTATATCTTCCTAGGTGGTTCTCTCATCCTAGGTACTATAAAGATTATCCACGAGTGGGACGATTTGCCCAAAAAGTCGCAATGACTAGTTTGGGAGTATCTCGACTTTGCCCCCTCCAAGGACAGTGGGCAATAAATGCATCCAAGTGTGTACTTAAAAAGGTCGCGTAGGGACAACTTGGAACTCTATCTCACAAAGGATTTACTAGTCAGATAGGTAATGTGGAGCATTTCCGTTTCATCCACAAGGTTCCCTTTTGCGTGGACTACTTTGGGGTTCCTGGAACCACCCCCATTTTTGTAGCTTAAGGCGTTATGCCAAAGGGGTTATGTTCCAGTTGAGTGGAGAGGGATGTACCCTTTTTCAAAACCTGCAATACAATGTTTTGAATATGTTGTTCATTTTATCTTTTTTTAATTAGATGTGGTTTGCTTAAACACCATTTGGCAACCTGTATAACAATTGCATTAGTAGTTTTCTTCGACTTTTTATTTATTTCTCCATTCTTTGACAAGCGTTTTGGTCTTGTATGATGAAGTTTAGTAGTTTTCCATCAAAAGAGAAGGCATCATTTCTAATTCTCCAGATCGTCCAAGGACACAAGAGAAGAGCATACGTGATGTCCTCACAAATCCCAAAAGATAACCAAATGGAACAACACTTTAATTCAACAATGCCAAATTAACCAATTCTAACTCAAATACTCTTAGCAATCTCAAAGCATTTAAAAGGACTTAAGAATCATTTCTAATTCCCAAGATTGCCCCAAGGGACGCGAGGGAAGAGCATACGCGATCTTAATCCTATAAGTAAATAATGCAAAAATATTACCTAATCAAATACAAACATGTAAAAACAGCCTGCAAAGACAAATATATGATTAGATAAACCTGCAATAATGTTAGCACATCAACATGTTAATGTCAAAAATACAAAAGGACACCGTGCCCTTTTTTAGTGTCTATGCACGGGTTAGGGTGTATACGTCACCAAAGGTTGTTTTCGGCACATAGTGTACCTGCGCCACCCGAGAGATGTGTGTGCCATGAAAACAATGTCTGCATCACTAAAACGGTCCCCGCGCCACTCTGTGGAATATGTTAGATTTACCAAGTGCCTGCGCCACCTAAGAGACGTGTGCACCACAAAAATGCATATGTGCTACTCTAAGAAAAATAGACAGAATAACCGCATTACCAGAAAAATATACTTGCACCACTAAAACTGCATGTGCACCCTGGCTAGGGCATGTGCGCCGATCTAACAAGTTTCAGTTTGTAGTGAAGGTACAGTACAAAATGACGTGTGTGTCCAGGTTAGTGCACCTATGTGCTGGTTAGGGTATGTGTGCCATGGTTAGTGTGCATGCGCTAGGGGTCGCATGCATGTAATGACATATTTTAACAATACGCCTACGCCACGGAGAGACGTGTGCACCCCGAAAACTGTGCCCGTGCCCCAAAAATCATGTCTACGCCAAACTCAGTAACCAGAGTACGGAAAAAACACAGAAAACTTCACAATATCTCTAAATTTTGACAAGTTAGTTTAAGAATGGCAATAACCCATTAAAATTAAGGCTATGAACATGAAGTTACACATATCAAATGAGCAAAAATTCCAACAAATGGACATTAATTACTACATGTACATATTGTGTGCAAGTGTTGTTTTTAAACTAATGCTAAACGTGAATAGAAGACTAACACCTAAATAGTCTTAAATAGCAAAAATTAAATAATATTCTAAGCACCATCATGATAAGAATTAATCAAGAGTTAAATGCTAAACATTCATTAATACAAAACTTTGAATCTAACAATGCTTAAACATCTAGAAATCCTCTATTCTCTAGTAACATGTAAATGAAGGAACCTAGGTAGGCTCCATGGTTATCAAAAATAGTTGTCCTTAATGTTCCAAGAACCTAGGAATGAGGGCTAGTCAAAGTTGGGCTACAAGACCCTTTTGACATCTCCCATATGACCTAAGCACTTTTAAGAAAGAGGCTTAACTCTTCAAGATGATGAACTCTCAAGAGGACCAAATGCAAGCTCTTAGTCTCTTAGATATATGCTTTGCATTTAATCTCTTAAGGAGTTTAGGTGTAGGTATAAAGGTAGGTGGAGGGCTCTTTATATAGCCCAAATGATAAAGGATTCAACACATCCTCATGAATGTGGGATAAATGGATATGTAGAGTTAGTTATGGATAAGGGGGTTTAGATGAGGTTGAGTTAGCTTTAGGAGGGTTTAGTTTGTCCTCAAGTGGCTCATGTGGATAAAGGGGGTGCATTAATTA